>PYHX02000495.1:72244023-72245509 GCA_004302925.2 Cochliomyia hominivorax | reverse complement strand
TATATATATATATATATATATATATATATATATATATATATATATATATATATATATATATATATATATATATATATATATATATATATATATATATATATATATATATATATATATATATATATATATATATATATATATATATATATATATATATATATTATATATATATATATATATATATATATATATATCTTGTTACATATTTCTTTAATTATTTCTCTTTTGTGTTTTTGTTTATATTTTTTTAGGAAAAGATTATTTTGGTACTACTTAAAAATATAAATATGTTTTCTTAAAGGATTGCTTTTGGGTAATTCTTGTAATCGTTGTTAATGCTTATACAGTAATTATATAATAAAAAAGGTATGATTGGTATAGATTTATTAAAAATTGTTTTCTTTTTTTTAATGTATAAATTAAAAACTACAGCCTCGCATAAAAAATAAATTATTTAATAATATATATAATTTTTGTTTTGTTTTGTCGTTTTTCTTTCTTCTCTGTTTGTATTTTCGACATTTTTTATATTTTCGTTCGTTCAAAACTGTATAATTTTGTGATTTTTAATGAAAATTTTTGTAAAAAAGATCTACTTTAATAGTTAATAAAAAAATACATTTCTAAAATTATATATTTCTTCTTTACGTAAAAAATAAAATAAATATAAAAAATAAAAATAAAAATACAATAAAAAATGACAAGAAAATATTTGAAACACATAAGTTAAAATTTAATTTAATAATAAAAACGTATAATATTAAAAACTTGTTTTTTTCATTTCTTTTTAAGTTGAAAAATTTGTTTTTGTTTTATATATTTTATATAAGTAAACATTTTTAAATGTAAATAGTTTTAAAAGTAAATTACTTATTAAAAAGTTAACAAAGTTTATTTTTATTATAAAAAATAACACAAGTGAGTAAATAAAAAATAATGTCTTGGAAAACCAGCCTTATTTAAAAATAACATGGGGAAATTGATTCAATTAAAAAGGAATATAATGTGTTTTGTTTAAAGATTTAATACATTTACAAGCTAACAAAAAAAAATAAAAACCTTTTTTAATAATATAATAATAAAAAAGAAAAACATAACAAAATTAAAAATAATGTATTAAAATAACAATATTTATATAGTTTTTGTTTTTAATTATGTTTCTTGTTATACATTGCAACGTTTTTAAAACATTTTTTGTTTGTTTTTAAAAATAAATTTAAATGTTTAAAGGCAAAAAATAATATTTTTTCCAAAAAAGAAACAATTTATGTTCTTTGTAAATAAGTTTGTTATTTAGTAATGAACTATATGTTATATATATTAAAAAAAAAACAAATAAATAAATAAATGATTTGAATATAAAGAGATCAAAATATTTTATAAATTGTATGTTTGCTTGATAATGAGATTTATTTATTATTTTTTTTTCTTTTTTGTTTTTGAATTTTTTTAACGAATCTTCTGTTCCTTTTTGGATTTAAAAATT
>PYHX02000495.1:72201523-72239023 GCA_004302925.2 Cochliomyia hominivorax | reverse complement strand
GACAGCAACAATATGACCTTTAGATGTTACAGCCAAGCCAGCCACAATATCTATGTATCTATTTGTTTTTAAATTAGAAACAATTTCTTATTCACTTTTACGAATTCAATTTGATTTACCTGATGGCTATTTTGCGCATAAAGTGACCACTCTTGGAAAATATTTGCATACGAGAACGTTCATTTCCACGATCGCATACTACAAATTTACCATTAGTATGCATTACAGCAACTTTACGGGGATACCATAATTGACCCTCCTCTTTTCCTGGTACTCCAAAGTAAAATTTCAAATTGCCTGATTTATCAAAAATCTCAATGCGATGATTGTTTGTGTCAGCCACAATAATTTCCTCATCTACACCCAAACAAAAGCCATGTGGCGAATTAAACTGTCCCTTAGATGTACCCAATGATCCAAACTTGCAACGTATTTGCATTGGTGTGGCCTTATTGCGACCAGTTATTATACTGGTTGTATTGGGTGGTGGTGGTGGGGCATGGAAACTTGTAATACTCATGTCATCAACGGAACCACCACCATTGCCACCAGGACACAATGGCGGTAAGGTGGGTAGACTTGGTGATGGCGCTGTGGGTAGGCAGTAATCTGATAATAAACAATCAATTCCAGTTGGTGAGGCTCCACTCGATAAAAGCTGATTGCTTGTCATGTCTGTGTGAAAATCTACTTGTAATATGCCAACAACAACAACAACAACAACAATAGTTATATTTATAACAAAAAAGTTAACACGCGCCGCCATCAGCACAACAACAACATCAACAAACAATCAGTTTATATAAAATTTCGATTAAATTTGTGTATTTTTACGCATACATTTTTTTATTTGTTACATTTTCAGTTTCATTGTTTATATTTGTTTTTGTCATTTAAGTTTTTAACATAATTATATTGAATTGAATGAAGTATTATTGTCAGCCAGTGGCAACAGAAAAAATAATATTTGAATTATTTATTTATTTTTTTTAAATAAGACATTCAAAGGAAATGAAAAATGCGCGTTGTTATCAATACGAAGGTGATAAAGGCAATTTGGCAGGTATCAGCGGATATATATTACAATTAATATATATATTAACAGATATATATTTTATATGGATCATGGTTAAGGATATTTTATTATATTTTTATTTTTAAATTTAATTTTAATTAATACCATTTTATTGGAGTGTGGTAGTTGGTAGTGGAGTGGAGGTTGTATGTTATTTTTATTTTGTAATGAAACAAAAATAAATAGAACAACAAATGTTGACAACAGCATTAAAACAAAAAAAGAAGAAAAAAATAATAAATATAAAAACAAAATTATTAAAAACAAAAAATTAAAAAATAAATAAGAATAAATAAGTTTCAATAATTCGCAATGTAAATAAATACATATACTATATATCTATATACATTAAAAATATGAAAAAAGCACATAAATTTATTATTTCTTATGAATATAAAATAACAATTTTTTATCACAAATATACACAATAATATTAAATGATTAATGTTGTACATTTTTAAAAAGGGTTGTTCTATAAATATATAGATAAGATAATTTCCCAAATTTATTAATTTTATTTTTTAAGAAGAACAGAATTTATAAAATCATTGAGTTTGGGAAGATACAAAAGCAGCAAAAATTTAATACAAAATATAATTCTTAAGTCTTTTTAGAAACATTTTTGTTGTTTAACTTTAAAACTGACATAATAACTCGTTAATACATGAAATGATAGTTAAAAAAATAAAACACCTAATTGGGTAGTCAGGTGATAATTGCAGAGGATTTTAGCTTTAGAAGTAATGGGTCGATAACGTATGGCAACCTCAACTGAAATAAAATAAAAACGTATATATGGTAACTGATGTCAGTTGCCATTTTTACAGTTTTGCAACAGTTTTGATACCCTTCCTTTTAAAAGACAATAAACGAGTTTATCTTCAACAGCCACCGTTGCTAAAGGTATGTGCCAGTTTTCCATATTTTTGTCGAAAGAAGCTTTAAAAAATCTCACGGCAATGGTTTTAATTTGATTAAATTTGCACTAAAAATATATTGCACTTAAGGTATTATTGAAATCAATAGAACAAAAATATATCCTCAATCGATTATTTCCAAAGTGACCGAGGTGGGAACAACTAAAATTAAAAACTTTCTATGAAAAACATCATGGGATCTAAAGATAACACATAAGTTCATTTCTTCAAAAAATACTTTAAATTATTTTCTTATTTTAACGTTTTTAATTAAAAACAAGTGCGTAAAATATGCTATGCAACCAGAAAAACAGAGTTGCCAAAATATTTACTATATTTTAACTAACAACGCAACTAAAGTTCGCTTGCCATACGTAATCGATCCCTATATTTTTCTTTTCATACATTATCACATTCGATGAGACCTTAATTGAACTTTAAAGAAGATTATCAATACTTTCTTTACTCTTATATTTTACGAGTTATTTGCAGACATTCAAAAAATTATATTTTTGCGTTTTTCTTATTGATCCAAAAAAGTGTATATTAATACTATTTACCTACCAGATTGTAAACATTGTTGCAATTTTAACGATATATTGCCGAAATTTGGCACAAAACATTATTGCTGCCCCAATACAAATGTCCCCGAAACGAGAATTTAAGCTCATAAAAAATTTTAATATAAAACAATTATAAAGATATTAGGCGCATATATGCTTCATGCGGCTATTGCTAATAGCAACCACAACCCTCACTACCGGATAAGAGTTTGAAAAGCATAAATCTCACATATAAGTTGAAGAAATCGGTGTTTGAAATTTTACAATGTTTGGTCCAAGTAGGTTCCATATAACACAGAAAAATAATTTTATAATAATATACAGCGCCTCTTAATCATAAATCAGAAAATTTAATTATATGAGAGTCAAATATATTTCTTAGCTATCAGTTTTGAACAATAATATTGTGTAGGAAAAGTCGTGATTGCTTCTAAAGTATTTTTTAAGCAATAACAACCTTATAAAAGTGGGAATATATTGCCAGAATCAAAACATATCTATCAATCAATCTATCTATCTATCTATCTATCTATCTATCTATCTATCTATCTATCTATCTATCTATCTATCTATCAAACTTTCAATCATATTTTGGAAAATATATCGTAGATTATAAAAATATATTTTAATTACAAAGAATTACATAATAATTGCTGGAGTTGTAAATATTTCTTTTAACAATTTTTTTTAATCTATGTAAAAAGGGATTAGACTCGTCGAGATTAAAAAAAAAAAAAAAAAAAAAAAAAAAAAAACATGAAAAAATTAATACATAAAATTCGGCAAATTTGCAAAATTTCCAGGCGTTGGTCAATAAAAACTATTGAAATTATTATTAAAGATGATGCAGCAAATAACTGCTTAAACTTCTACCAAAGTAAGTGCCAGCACAATACGAAGAACATTTTAATCGAATGGTTTCTTCCTTGAAGGAAACCATTAATATTAGAAGTAAATAAAAAGAAAAGTATTTATTATGCCAAAATGTATAAAAAAAGGATGTATCTTTCTGGAACAATGTTGTGATTAGCGACAAAAGCAAATTCGAAGTATTTGGTAATAAAAGAAACAGTATGTATGGCGGGCAAAAAATACTGAGTTTAGTTTCTATTCAATGCAACATTAATATAATCGACTATTTAAATATATTGAAGAATAATTTGCCTTGCAATGTTGAAAAATTAAAATTAAATGATACTTGGATATAAAAGCAAGACACCAACAAACTTATAGAATCAAATGTCCTTAAAACTAAATGCCGTGATTGAAGTCAGAGTAAAAGCAACCAAATTCTAAGTTTCCATTATTATTATAATTAATAATTTTTACGCGCACTGTAACATTGATTTAAAAAATACCCTATTTATTTTTTTACAAAGATTATTACTACTATTGGGAGGTACTATTTATTTAATATTACTTTTCAGAATATATACTTTTTTATTTTTAATGTATAATGCTAAGAAATAAATTTGTAATCTTTTGATATATTCAGAAATATATCATTAATCGCAAGTGTATGTATTTGTATATAATTGAAAAATCAAATAAAATTTAATAAAAATAGACAAACTTTTTTTCTTTCGACTGTGTTGTCAAGATAAATATAAAATGAAATAAACTTACCGTTGTTATTTAAACCCAGTTTAGCTAGAGCTTGTAGATTATTAAAAGCACGTTGATCACCAGAAAGAAGATCGGCTAAAGTTATGTGTTGATTTTGAGAATTAGCCGTGGGAACAATCGACTGATTCGAAGGTACAGCAGCTGATCCAACTAATGCATCATTAAGAGTATCAGGTGTATTTTCAGTAAGACTGGCAAGACGAGATAAATTGTATTCGAGTATACTGTTGTATCCACCATTAGGTGGTCCTCCACCGACGCCTCCATTTCCACCGAGAGTTCCATTTAAACCAGTAGCAAGACTGTTATTCAACGGATTATTCAATGAGTTTAGACCATTAGTAGGCCCGGTGCCATTTAGAGCATTTAAACCTTGAGGACCCATAATTGGTCCACCACTAAGACCATTGCCCAACTGAGAGCCTCCCAATGGACCATTTATGCTTGCAGAAGATGTATTTATGTTGTTATTGAGATTATTTCCAGCACCTGATCCAATAGATCCAATGCTATTGAAACCATTCACACTGCTATGATGGGAAGAAGTGCTGTTTTGATGCTGCAATTGATGATTATGGTGAAGCATACCCGACTGCCCTTGGGGTGGTGAATCTGGTGTTAGGACATTTGCCATCATAAAACCATTTCCCAATGCATATAAATCACCATCGAATGAACTTTGCATTGAAGTTGGCAAAGAAATTGGACTACTTGCAGTAACGGAGCTGGTCAACTGACCCTGAGAACTATTTGAACAATTCATTCCAACATTTCCGCCGCCGTTTCCGACACGACCACCATGCATCATATTCGGTGGCATACCAGGTAATGTTGGTGGCGGTGTGCTCTCTTTGGGAGACGGTGGAGTAGACTCGGTGCGAAACTTCCCAAATGTTTCCTGGGCCATCTGTTCAAATTTCTCAGCTTTGGTATCAAAAGTGAGGGAATAATTTATATCGCATTTGGGAGTAGTATTTATCAAATTAATAAATTGAGTAGCAATCAATTTTTTCATTGACAAAAATTCAGCAGCATTAGCTTGTTCCAAAACACGATTAGTAAATTTGAAACTGTTATCTATTTTACCCATAGTGTTTTCAATATTCTGCATTAAATCCATTATCTTCAACTCTCTTTCAGAGTGTAATTTTTCAAGTTCGATCAATGCATGATCACGACATTTTTCCAATATTTTCTTATAATTTTCAAATGTTTCCTGAATGAGATCACGAGCGGAATCATGCTGTGATTGAAGTTCAGTCAGAGCACTGGATAAATTTGCTGCAGCATCATCGCAATATTGCACCTAAAAAAGTATAAATTATACATTTTTATAAATAAATTTATTTATAAATGTAAAATAGTATTTTCCGTTATTTTCCTAATGGTAAAGAAAATCGAAAAACTGATTATATCGAAAAATTAAAAATTTATTTACCTTAGATTTTGCCTCCTTCATTAAATTTTCAACATCACCACGCACCGATTTCTCAGCAGATCCAATTATATCGTAATGATGTTCACTGCCCTTATGGTCAGCAATCAAACAGTCATTACATACCGGAATTTGGCAATTGAAACAATAGTACTTGAGATTCTCCGATACATGAACATTACAATATAGAGGTTTATGAATAACCAAAGGCTTATCACTATCGGCCGACTTTTGTAAATCTTCCAATTTAACAACTCCATGGTTCTCAAAACATCTCATATATTTGTGAGCATTATCGCAGCCACTACACAAAAAATTGGCACAATCATTGCAGCGAGAAATAGCATTCTCTTTACTTTTGCATGATGTACAATGCAACTGCTCCGATTCTATTGTTGCCAAATCTAAAATATTGGTTAAAATGTAATCGCATGTCAATGTTTGTATACCCTTCGAACCAACCTTTTTAAATAATGAAAATAAAATTAAAGATATTTCAATATTAAAATTTGCTGAATACAAAACATCAATTGTTAACATACCGTAGTAATTTGCTTACAAGTAGGACACTCAATCTGCGACTTTCCCGAACAAGTGGAATTGTTTTCTCCGGTACTAACAGAAGAAACCGAAGACGAAGAAGAAATGTTGCTTGATAAATCGTCGTATAACAGTTTTGACAAGCAAGTTTCACAGAAGACATGAAGACAAGAAAGAACACGAGGCGATTGCAAGCGGAAGCTGTATACACAAATAAGTCAAATTACAAATTAATCATAATTATACATGTTATGTGCATATATAATTGTATATAAAATACAATCTTACCTGCAAATCTTGCAATGCTTATCAACACCGCCTTCACCTAATGCACCAGATGAATCTTCTAAAGAACCGGATTCCAATTCAGTACAAGTGTTATTTTCAAACACTTCACTAAACATATTGCCTCCTCCGAAGCCTAAAGTTAAACTGCCAGCAACTGAAGATGAACGCGAAGAAACGCTTCTTAAATCCTTTGCAATCGAATTACTTGCCAGATGAGAATCGTTGTTCAAATCCAAAGAATTAACAAGTTTATCAACAATTGAATCCACAGTGGAAGCACTGCAATTAGAACTGGATTCTAATGCTTTGGTAAAGAGCGGTAAAGAGGATTCAAAAGAGTTTGTGGTAGCAGAAGTGCAACTTTTTGTCGTGGCAATGGTGTTGATCGTAGAAGAGGAATTGGAGGCGGAACTATTTAAGATGCTGGGTGCAAAATTCTCTAAAGTTGCCATATATAAGATGTATTAAATCGTGTTCCAAGGAAACCACAAGGTATTAAACGCGATTATGATGAAAGTTATTTCCTATTTTTATGTTTGTTTCAGTTTTTAAGTTTTTTTTAAGGAACGTTAAAAGGGTAAATTATTTTCCCCGATATAATGTAGTAAATATTCTAGTAATTTTTAGAATCTATTTTATATGGCGTTATTTACGTTAATTGTATTAAATGGCAAAGAAAAAATCTAATGCAATTTATTTAAAAGCAATTCTTTGGATTTTTTGTTTTTTTTTCGAGATTAGTTTTGTCTTTTCTTGTTAATAAAGATGTATTTATTTATGAACCGATCTTGCGCCAAAAGCCAAATTAATGGATATTTGTTTTTTAGTTTTCGTTTTAATGGATTTTGCGAATTCAATTCATAAGTTTGTCCTTTTTATTGAAATAAAAAAATAAGATTAAATAAAAATTCGTTAATTTTTAATATTAAATTATTTTGAACTATTTTATAAATTATTATTTTTATGTACTGTTAAAATATTTTTAATTAAAACTTTTTTTTTTGGTATTTTTGTTAAAAAAATCACGAATATTTGTAGTATTTGTTGGTTTTGGGAATATATATTGTTTATATTTTGATATAACTCGTTAAAGTTTCTCTTTAAATATTGGGTAATTATTGTAATTATTGTATTTATATTTTGATGCTTTTTCACAAAAATATCAATACGCCGCCGTAAGCTTCCAAAAAATATGAATCAAACAGCAAAAATGTCTTTAAAAGATTTTTCAATTTGCTGATTGTTTTCACTTTTTGCTTTAAATATATTTCTTATATTTTTATTCTCTTGGATTGTTCCTTTTTGGTCTTTGACGAAGATAATCCTCAAATATTTGTTGGCCACGTTTGTATATATTTTTTTTAATTATAATTCTGATTCTTTATCATTCTGGAAAATTTAAAAATTTAAACGAATTAATATTTGTATTTTTTTCTATTATAACTTTTATTCATGTTAAAAGCAAAGCTTACTAGAGTTGATATAGAGATTATATAACAAAGTAAACAACTTTTTTATAAAAAATGTTATTGATGTCCCACAATTGATTCAAATGTTCTTTAAATCGATTTTTTTTATAAAAAAATTGTCATTTAGAAAAGAAATTTAATTCCTAAAAGTCTTGAATATTGGACACCTAACCTGATTCTATGATTTGGTTACAATTGACATATGACTTTCAATAAACCAATGATACTAAGATACTGTATGTAATTTTAATTAACATTTTTATACTAAATTATATCCAAGAACTTGTAATACGAAGGAACTGAGGGAAGAAAGAGAACTGACACAAAATTTTTCACGCACTAAATCTAATATGATAGGGACTGGTTCTAGTTGTCACATTTTATAAATTCAAAAGTTACAGTGCAGAGTCGGTCTATTTGTGAAATAAGTTATTTATAGAATAAAAAATCGCTTAAATTATTGGTAAAAAACTTATTTATAATAAACTTTTGAACTCACAAGTTATTTTTTTATGTTTTTATCGAATCGAGTAAAATAATCCCTTAACTGATATCTTTTCCCGCAAGTAATCTTCATTAATTCACAAGTTTAAAGTTATTTTTTGCCGAATTTAATTAATTTTTGAAAATTTCAAATAGACTTCTCCTTTGGGCCGAAAATTATAACAATTTGTTCCAAATTTCATTACAATATCTCAAAAATTGCCACCTCTATCGATTTTAAAACGTTTACATGGTCAGCCAACCGAACAGACATACAGGCGGGAATCGTTAAATTGACTTGGAAAATGATAATTGTGGGTTTAACACATTTATCAGTATATTACAAACATCAGATCAAAAGTATTTCTCAACTACTAACGATAGTGTAGGCTATAATTAAATAAAAATTAAATGAATGTAAATATTTTCATTTTCACCCTTTATGTAATTATTATTTTAGTCCAAGAACGATTAATATAGAAATTGTTGATGAAGTTTATTTCTCCTAGCCTCCATAAAAAATACTCCTCCCGGACTTTTAGCTCATAAATGTCCTAAATATCAAAAGATTTAAATAGAGTTTTGTACAAATAAATCCCATGATATTCTAAAGCAATATGCCAAATTATACAAAGATAGGAAATATTATTTTTCATAAAAATAATAGGAAAATTCTACCAAAAATCAATATTATTTTACGAGTTGGTACTTGATTTCTTCTAACTCACGTATAAATCTACCAAGAAAATTCTTTTAATATCACAATAATACAATGCATAATAAGTAAATTATACGAGGGTCTTGCAAACATTTTTCGTAACTATAATTAAACAACTAAGGTATATAGAATAGATTAAAGTTTTGCTTAAAACATTTTTTCAATGTTGAATTCGTCATATCTTTTCTTATATTCTTTGAGTTATTTTCTTCAGTTCTCACCTAAACAATATAACTCAAAAATTAAAAAATAATAATAACATTGTGGAAGATTTATATTTAACGCAAGTTATGGAAAGTTGAATAATTTAAGATCAATAATTATATAATAGGTTATAAAAACCTAACATCAGTTCTTTTAAGTTTATAAAATATATGTCATTCACTTTAAATTAAACTCTGGTAATAAAATGTTCTATATATTAGAATTTTCGATATTAATTTTTTAAACTTATATTAGAACAAGATTAAAAAATTATTTTAAAGTAGTAAAATTTCAAAGAAAAAGTATGAAATAAAATTAACATTTGTTTATCTATGAAACCAAATTCATTGGAAAATATTTAGTTATGCTTCAAAGATATATATATATATATATATATATATATATATATATATATATATATATATATATATATATATATATATATATATATGTATGTATATGTATATATATATTATATATATATATATATATATATATATATATATATATATATATATATATATATATATATATATATATATATATATATATATATATATATATATATATATATATATATATATATATGTATGTATACATATATATATATATATATATATATATATATATATATATATATATATATATATATATATATATATATATATTATATATATATATATATATATATATATATATATATATATATATATATATATATATATATATATATATATATATATATATATATATATATATATATATATATATATATATATATATATATATATATATATATAAACTCTAAAACTCACTTCTCTTTTGTTTTCACTGTTTCCTCAGATAAGAAAAGAAAATTTTGTTAAAATGAAGTTATGAACTGACTTATCGAAACTGAGTTTTCGAATTAAATGCTAAATTTTGTATTTCAAGGGTTCTATTTCCCATCCCATTATTTATTAATACGAACAATGATTAGAATTGTACATAATTTACGAATATCTTGGTATTATTTTCATATGTACACAACATATTTTAATAAATCAATGAAACAAGTACAAGGTATACTTTTAAAACATTTTGATCAAAATTATTTACAGAATTTTGAAGTATTTAACGATGACCCTTAAAATACAGAAAAACGTAACTATTTGCGACAGCACTGAAGACATGGGATATCAGAAATAGTACGGAAATGAAGGACATCAATATATTACTGTGCGACCATATGATTGGATTGTGTTATTTTTTTAGCCTTAATAGCATTATTAGCAACAATATTGCGAATGAACTTTTTCGAATGAATTTTCACTGGATTACTTCTTCTCGAGAATTAATAACTAACCTTGTAGATGTCTGAATTTTATACTTGTTACCTATGGTTTTATTGACGAACTCTACTGGCATAAAGGCATATTTCTATTAATGCTTAAAGTAAAGATAATATACTGGTACTAACATTCATGAGGGATAAGTGCGTCCTAAAAGGAACGCACTTTTCCTCTTCTCCAACGCGCATCCATTTTAACTTATATTTGTCTTGATTTGACTAATTCTTTCTACAATACTAATGAATATGTGAGATTTAAACGCATCAAAGTGCAATTTTTTGGAAGAGGGGTTGTATGAGACCTATGAAAAATAGAAAATTATAGAACTAACTTGTGCCAAATTTCATTAAAATCGCTTAATATTTAGGACTTCTGTGACTTTAAACCCCATTCAGGGAGGATCATTTGAATGAATTCATCATTACCAATCTCAATTGATATAATTCTTGAAGCAAAATTATTACACATACCAAATTTCATAAATTTCTCTTTAAAATTATGGCCTGCATTGTGTTCACAAGGTTTACCTTAAAAGCCAACCACCCATGGAATGGTATACTTAAAAGTAGTAGCACATTCTGCCCGTTACAATTTTTATACAAACGCATAATACCCCCAACCACCTATGGTGGTGTAGTGTATAATTCCCCAAAGTTCATATAATAATGACTTGTATAAAATCAATAAAATTGTTTAAGTAAAAGTCAACTTTCATATCGGTATCTGTGAGTGCATCATAAGGCGAAGAAAAGATTGCAGCATAAATTTTAACAAACTTTAATTCAATCAAAATAATTAATCATTAAGGCTGAATTAAATCTAGATCTCTTAAATTTACTGTGCCATTTCGTTTCCCCAAGAAGATTTGGAGTATTTTCATTGTGTTTTTCAAGTGTAACAAAAATTGAAAATCGTATATAAACTTTATAAAATGAAGACAAACCTCTTTCAAATTATTGTCATTTTACCGAAATAGGAAAGAGTTTTCTGCAGTTTTTACGGATAAAGGTTACAATTCTTATTATTTAATACTTTCTGGGAAATCATATATAATTATAAGCTATTTTAATGTTGACGACTTTTAATTTATACTTTTTATTCACTCTGTTATCTCCTCCATACTTTATCTTTAGCTACTTTATACTTGTTTTTATTTCTTGGAAACTATTTTTCAATTCTAGTTTTTCTCTCAGTAAAAGAGATGATATTGTACAATTTTTAAATGATTAGGAATTTCTATATAACGCAACACTTCCCTAACTACTGACCCAACGATTACCCTATTTTTCGATCTTATAATAGTCATATATAGTATAACTATTAATCAAAGCTTTTTCCTAAATTTTAAACCGAAATAAATTAATTTGATTTCATTTTTGGTCCATTACCATAATTGTTCAGTATCATCTCTTATATTTTACATTCTAAATAGGAAAAAAACAAAATAGGAAAAATATAATCTGTATAAAATTCAATGTCCAACACCTACTGGTAACACAATAGTTACATATGTATGTACATACATACTATGTAAATATGCATCCCACCTTCAATAACATGTAGGGTGAATTTTAGTATATCTTATTTTAGTCAATCACGAAAGTGGCTACGTTTGACTATTGCATTGCTTCGAGCTATTAATAATTACGGAAACAAGAATTAATTGAAGTTTTGGTAAATGAAATAAAAAATATTTATTAAAAATTCGAAACGCAGTTTGTGGTCACAGTCTTGCAGTCTGTGACCACAAAAATAGTAACATCATCTACGGTATTTTATATTATTAATTAATGTAATAAATAAATAAATAAATAAATAAATAATTGAAAATAAATACTACTGCATAAAGATACAAAACAGATTTTTACACTAATTGTTAAAACAATAATAATAATAATAATAATAATAATAATAATAATAATAATAATAATAATAATAAATAATACACCTATTACGACCGACCAATCTCATTTCCTCGTCCGTCTCCTAATCCAATAAACTAGCTAGATTTACACTCAGAGTGCAAGAACAAAAAGAACAGAACGTAATAATTCTTTTTTCCTTTTTATTTTAATTTTTTACACGAGTACATTGAGAGTACAAAAAGTATTAACATGGAATCTCTGAGTAGACAAAAAATATCGTGTATATATAAACCAACACAAACGTACACATTTTCATGCATAGGTGTATATGTCATGTATATAAGAGAAGTGAAAAAAGGCACACATCTGCACGTACATAAGTACCTATACCTATGCTTCACTGGGGCCAATTGTGTCCTTGAACAAAATTTTCCACCTTCTCTCACTGCAACGACGCTTTCTCATGCCCTTCATTAGAAAAGTTATACAAAAAATTAACACTTAATAAACATTTTTCCTTTGCATTTTTTTAATAAAATTATACAGTAATATAAAAAACTATAAGTTTTGAATTTAATTTTTTGCCTTTACGTCTACAAAAAATAAGCACTTTTTTTCTTTTTCACACAACCACACACATTTTTTCGTCCACCAAATTGAGCTCGTGGTAGACTCCAGAATTTTTTTCATTCTTACTTCGCGATTAGAAAAATTTTTTATTTCTTCTTTCTTACAAGATATTCATTTTTATCTTGTTTATTTTTATTACTTTAACATAATTATATTTCTGAATTTCATGTGATATATATTAATTATTTAATATTTAACTTACCTATGCCATTATAAGATTTTTTCACAAAAAAATAATGGCAGACAAAAATCAAATCAAGTACTATAGTGTGAAAAAATTTTTTGTCTCTGCAGTAGTATTTTTTCTACAACAGTAAGCAGAGTTGCCAAGAACTTCCAGTAAGTGTTACCGTAGTATTTAAAAATAATTTATGTATATGAAAATCAGAGTATTTTTAAAAATTTCTTGGAATTTATGAATGATTTAAGCTTCTTTCACGTAATGTTAAATTAATTTAAACGTTAGGGCTTTTACATGCATAAAATGTATAGTAATCCTCGTTATGTTACGAAATTAAGCAACTGTGTTGTGAGAACAAATTGCAACAATAATTAGTGGAGGCTGGAAAATTGCGCCGGCCTAAATGCGCGTTCAATCCTTCCATTCTTTACATCAGCTGTTCTTAATTAGTGTTGTCAAACTTAAAAATTGCAACAAGAGCAACGATTTTGTACGGTTAGCTAACTAGAACAGCTTAATTTGGAATTTACCCCTTCCCCAGAAGATATGTTAATATCTAATGGAAAGTTGGCACATTAATTCACCTCTCATAACTCCCCCACTCGTGTTTATGATCAAATCTAATCAAAATCAGAACCAATTTCCTGAAAATAAATCCTAAATATGGTGTACTCAACTCTACTTCAATTATCGATCGTGATCTTTACTGTTCGTCTGCAAAAATAACCTTTTAATTCCAAGAATTCCAATAACTAAATTATATTTATTTATGGTTAATATTTTTTGATCTTTTCCTTATTTGAACTTGTTAAATGAGTTTTATTAAAATATCGCTTATTTACAAATCGTATAAAAATGTAATCAACACTGTTAATACAGCAATTGATTGTTTATAAAATCCCAAAGAAAAGGAAGTGAATTTGTAAAAATAGAAAATCCGCTTACATTTGATTTATTTAATTTATATTTGTTTAAATATTTCAAAAAATATAATATTTGTATTGAATTTTAAAAATGACTCATTCTATGTCAATGAAACAAATAGGAGCTCGACATTTGAGTTGTGTTGTAGAAATAATGGAATGGAGTAATAAAATGGACTTGGTAGCTTATGGAACTGAAAAAGGCAAAAAGAAATAAAAAATACATTTATATCGATATCTTAAATTTTTATTCATTTTTTTGTCAATTTATATTTTTGTAGAGTAGGTGAAATTGTTATTCAAAGATTAAACTGGCAAAAGATAGTAACATTTCCACCACCTGCGGAGGATGTAAAAGTTAGAGGCTTAAGTTGGCAATATGATGAAACTATAATAGCAGTAGGTTTGTATTTCAAAAATAATCGTAAAAAATATCTTAAATTTAATTAAGTAAATGTTTTCCTAAAAGGCTATAGCAATGGACAAGTTTCATTATTGGATGCGGAACGTGAAGAATCTATTTCAAATTTACATTATGATGATGACATAAAAAAGGTATACTTTAGCAAAGCCATAAACGTTGCCGACTACAGACAGTTGTATCGAAATAAAACAGAGGTAAAAATGCAACTAAATTTAAGGCGTTTTTATTATCAATTCAGATTTTTTATTGTAGTTAACTTTTGATTTCTTTTTGCCGCCATTGCCACAATTGAATAGTTTGGGAATTTCGTCTAAAAATCAAGAGCATAAAACCTTCTCAAAGGGTTCTCCCTGTTTCCTAGTTGTAATATTAAAAAGTGGCAAAGTTAATTTTTTATTGCTGGGAGCTCTAAAAGCAGGCAGCATCGATATGTCACATCATGTTTCACATCCCGATGAATTAGAAGTGTATGATGTTCGTCTAAGCGGATACTTTAATTCCGTCTATGCACTCCTTCGTGATGGAAATCTATTAAAACTTTTTCATTTTCAAAACTCTATTTTGAAGGAATACATATCACCAATGTTGCATTTAGCCCAGCATTGTGCTAATATTTTGGAAACTAAAAAGTAAAACTACAAATACCAAGAGTAATTTGTAAATTAAGAAAATAATTAATTATATAATATTCCAGTTATATCAACAACTCAATGCAATGTATATTAGAAGCTTGGGAAACAGTGTTGCTCGAAATGGATAATAAGCTAACTAGTTATGCAAACAAACAGACTGAAGGTTCATTATCTGCAGATTTTATGGAATTATTAGTTTTTGGTTATGCCACAGATGAAATAGAAGAATTTTTAATGCAGTGAGTAAGATTTTTTTAAACATTATCACTATGATCTTTTTGAATTAAATTTCCTTTTAAGAGATCTAACGGAAAAAGGTGTAAAAAAACTACAAAATTCGGTTGATTTAAGCTATTCTACTATACAAAGTTTGGTAGCAAAACCTCTACAAATGGCTTCAATAAACTTGTTTTATTTTCTTAACACAATTAAGGGGTTGGCCAGAATTAATTATTACTATGAAGTACACAAAAAATTTTTGCATAATTTGCAATTTCTAAATTGGAACTATATACTTTTTTTAATTAGCCACTTGTTGTTTGCGAATCTAGTGAAGCGGCACTCAGGGAATGTGGAGCATTTCTAATGAAAATTTTGGAATTGCAACAGGTGATAGATCAATCAGTTAATGATATAAAATTGTTTTTTTGTTGGCTTTCTGTAGTCATTCTACGACTACATCAACAGGATGTTACCGAGGAAATGAGACAATTGTCAATGGAAGATACCATATATTTGGCAGAATATTTGAACAGTTTTGAGGATTGCGTTATAGAAAATGGTGTGAAATTTAAATAATGAATTTATTATTTAGTTTGCTTAATAATAGTATTTTTAGAGGATGGCACATTTGTAAAGAGGAAATTTAATTTGGAAAAGGTTGGACAATATTTAGAGGATAAACCTTTGCAACAAGTAGTAAAAACGGATATGCATCATTTGTGGCATAAATTGCTCGAAGAAAATGAGTGCTTACGCAAATCTTCATTGCTTTATCCCCACGAAAAACGTTTGTCTCTTACCCAACAACGAGATAAATTGTTTGCGGCCATAGACAATGTTTTTCAAAAACCAGATGAAAGTATATGTCAAGGATTTGAGCTTGATGCTAGTTTCATATGCTGTTCTTTTAATGAGAATTCCGAATGTAATTTCGACTTTATTCGAACATCGTACTTCGTAAATGATTCTAAGAAACGTGATCTCATGCTGGTTACTACTGGATGGCAGGATTGTTTGATACTTGAATTTGAACATAATTTTAAGCAATTGAAATGTTTTCGACTGCAGACAAACCCAGGTCCATTCACAAAAGATTTAAATAATGGAATGGATAATTTAAAATTTATTGATTTGCACTTTTATAACGACGAAGTCTTATCACTGCTTTTGAGGAAGGATAGTGAAACAACAAAACAACAAAGCTATTTTATACAATTTCCTTTAGACCAAATAAGTGGAAAATGCTCTCTACATAATCTGCCACAAAATTTAAATTTCAGCGATATAACAATCGGTCATAGTATATTTGATATCATAGACATCAACAACTTTAAGCCTATTGAAAGTGTTTGTACACATTTGGCAGTATCTGGGTGTAGGAAGGTGAGTCGGTTTAGTATTTAACACGTATGTATTATATCTATTTAACATGATCATTTCAGGTGGCATCTATATTATCTGAGAAAAGGAAGAAAATGATCATCTTTGAAATGGAAATTGAAGATGATGAAGACGAAACTGAAATATCACAAAATTCGATGCTGGACATAAGTAAAGAGTCTGCGGTTTCGTAATACAAATCTAATTTAATTTATTTTTATTATTATTACAAAGGAAAGTCGTTAAATGGCGTTTAAAATAGCCAAAATATAAAAATAAATAAAACGAAAATTTCACGTGGAAATAGTTTTTGCCAAATACATCCTGCCCTATTAAATTTATTAAAAGTATTATATATTTAATTAACTTCATAAATATATACATCATCAGAATCTTCGTCTGAGGATAAATCTCGCCTTCTTCTTTCCTTGCGTTTATTACGTTTGCTGCCCCCCTTTTCCGATATATCGTCGGCTAAATCTTCCGCTGTCACTGGTTTGGTCTCACCCGGCCGAACACTTTCTTCTTCTGTCTCTAAATCTTGAAAAGTTGTTTCTTTATTTGAAGCTTGTTCTGAATTTGTCCCAAACTCCTCGGATTTTTTCTGCGATTTTACCAATTCACAAAGATATTTATAGCGAATCAAACACTCCTCTTTTGATTTGCCAGGGACACAATTCGCAATCTTTTGCCACCTATCGCCTCCTGCGGTTTTTCTGTATTTAACAATAGCAGCTTCCAGGGCCTTTTGCTGATCTTGAGACCAGTTCGTTTCTGGTATAACAATATTTTTCTCTTTCAGTTTTACTTTTTCCTTTTTAACTATTTTTACTGTTTCTTGTACTATGCTTTCGGCCACACTATCGGTTTGACCTGCTATACGGAAACCATTTTCTTTTATTTTGGCGGCCATAAATGTAACTTCCTGAACAGTACGGTTCATATTTTCAGAAATTATTACCCAACGATTACTTAAGCCCGCAGGATATTTTTTAACTAAACGTATAAGCTCTGCCAAATCTTCGTCTGTCCAAAAGCCTCCACTTAAAGTAGCCTAGGACATAATAATATTAAATATTTGCATTTAATATTTAAATGTTATCAATCATTTATTTACCTTCTGTGTTACCGGTCTAATTGCATCATCTTCTGTTAATTCTATGCCCTTTATTTGAGAATAGCCCTTAAGCTCTTCCTCAGTTTTTTCTGGTGCTTTTGTGTTTTGTTTGCGTTTACGCAAATTTTCTTTTTTCTCTTTACGTAATCTTGCTTGTTCTTCATATTCCTTTTCTAATTGTTCCTGTCGTCTAGCTTCCTCCAATTCTCTAGAAATTATTAAAAAATCAATAGCCATATATGTTTTGGTTTACTATTAGTACTAACTGTCTCCGCTTTTCTAGTGCCATTTCCTTTAACTCATTCGCTTTATTAAAGCCTTCCTTAATTGTTGATGGCAGATTCCAAATAAACAGAGGTATTTGTATTGGCAATGTGTTCTTAATTTATGTATAAATATTAAAAATGTTAAAACAGTTATTAATTTAATTTATAGGTAAAGTTAATACCTTTAAGGAGGGTGATGGAATTTCGTTTAGAATTGTTTCCATATCAATATTTTTATTTTTCTTCTGTAGTTTTTTTAATTTTGAACCAAACACTTGTTCAGCCGTATATTTCTTTTCTAAATAAGCTGCCCAAGCGAATAAATACTGACCGACAGTTACGATCAAAAAGAGGATACCGCCACCCTCATATAATCCTATTTTACGCATACGGCGATAATAGTATAAAGCTGATTTCCAATTTGGTAAACCATCTCGCAATACTTTGTCATATTTTTCACGTTTTGATGAATCCTTCAAAACCTCGTAAATAGACACCAGGTTACGGAATTGAATATTAGCATCTTCAGAAGGATTCTTGTCGGGATGCAGTTGTATTGACAAACCACGAAATGCCCTTTTAATTTCATTATTGGTAGCATTCTGATAAGAGCAGAGAATATTTTATATAAAAAAAAATTATTAAACCTTTTTTATTTTTTCTTACTTGTGATATGCCCAAAAAGTCATAAAAATTTTTATTGATTTCCTCCACCAAATCAAAAATTTCCAATTCCTCTGTATCCCATCCAAGCACAAGTGTGCTTGACATAACAAAGACAATAAATAATGTAACAAATAATTTCATTTTATATCCTCAAATTATTCATTGACTAAAACTGTTTACACGTTAAAATTGGGACATGTTTTACTCTGTGGTCAAAATTGTTTTTGTATTTCAGATGTATTTTTGATAATTTGACAACATCGTTGACGTTGAAAATATCGTTAAAAATATCAATTGTGAGTTGAAGTCGATTTTTTTTGTAATCGATTTTTTGTAATTGTAAAATTTACCTCTTTATAAATTTAATGGAAAATCGCTTTTTTCAGATAAATAAGTATTAAGATTTTTTAATTATTAACTTATTTTAAACTTTACTAATTTTAAAGCATTTTTTTCTTTCTTTAACTTGAAATGAAATAGTGCATTTTTTCTGTGAATGTTCTAAAAGAATTGCTGCTTTGCATTCATTAATTAATTTTCCCCTAAAACAGTTTTATGTGAGAAAATGAATGGTAGATGTGGTCACACAAAGAAAAAAGGAGATCCAATCCTGTATAAACAAATTATTAATTATGGAATTAATAATTGGTCCAAATTTTGGCAAAATCCCATTTCCATGAAAATTTTTTAATATACGTTGTGGTTTGTGAAATCTCTTTCGAGATCTAGGACTGATACGTTAATATACGTTGTGGTTTGTGAAATCTCTTTCGAGATCTAGGACTGAAGAGAATTTTTGTGCAGCGAAGTGCACAGGGTAAAACACTTTAAGAGTATAGCTACAGGCAGGATAATTTAATTTAAAGATGATTCCAGCTATGCGTTTAGAAAACAAAACAAAACATTTTTTCAATTGACCAAATTTAGATAGAGGTAGTAAATATTTGCCCCAAGCTCATCCAGGTTTAATTTACACGTATTCTATTAAGACATCTTTCAATAAAACATACAGTTACAAAGTTCAGAACAAAGTTATGGTTTTATTAGTTAATAACTTTTTTCTACTTTTTTGAAAAAAAATTAAAAAATTTCAATATTATTCGATGTTCCAATATACGGATATATTACAGGAATAAATAATTATAATAAAAACTTATTTAAGATTGAAAATGTATTTTTATAAGTTGTATGAAAGAAAAAAATATTTTCCATTTCTGTTCAACATCTATGAATTCACCTTAAGTTTAACAGTATTGCCAGAACAAAACAAAAAAAACAAAAATAGAATCCCACTTGATTATCTGATAAAAATATAAGATGCAAATATTTACCCCTAAATGTATGCAAATAATTTTGAAGTGTTAAATTTAAATTTTAAATCATTTCTAGTATATAAGAAACTATCTTTATGAAATTTCCATCATAGTTTAAAATAACTCAAAATTTCATAAATTTATCTAATATGTAAAACATTAATGACTTTAAAACTTATAAGTCTATGTAATCATAGCATATTTTAAATTAACTTCAAATATTCAAATTTCGTCTTGTAATACATTTTATTTTAGCCCATTTTTTATTAAAAACTGTAGCTGGTAGGCATTTTTTTACTCAATTAGACAAAAAGGTATCGTCATCATGCCATTTTTAGAAAACTATTTGGCTACCAACATAACAGAAAGTTCCTGGCACTTCTAGTAAATAGTTTTTATGATATTTTTTAATTTAATTTTTAGATACAAAGTAATATAAAATAACTGTATTTAAAAATATATCACGCCCACAGTGTCCAATATCTTGATACTACATTTTGACTTTCTTAGTTTCAATATGTTTCCTCTTGATTCGTATTGCTTTCATCTGATAAATTTAATTTCAAAACCTTCGTATATAATTTATTTATTTTCAATATGAATAAGATAAATTTCATATAATTTCACAGTAATTTGAATTCATATAGAAAATATAAAAAGTTGTTATGGCAATTCCTTCTCCATTTGTCGTTTCGTCCATTTTGGGGTTGATGATTACATACTGGAATACACGAAAAAGAAGGTGGTGTGTAATAATGAAAAGAAAATAATGTTTTAGTCATTTTACTTTAATACGTGAAAGTATAATACGCTTAAATTATTATCTTAGATCATAAATTCAATAAAATTGTCAGCCAATAATTATGGATAATTGTAAATTTTGAAATTATATAAATAAATAATTTTAATGAAAATGTGAAAATTTAATTCTTTTACAAAAAATATAAAAAATAAAGAATAACATTCAACTCAATAATGTGTCACACTTTTTTATTTGAAAATGTTTTCTCCGTTTTTTTACAAATAATGATGATGACATCTTATGTCAAGAAAACAAGTTATCGAATTTTATCAAACGAAATGAAATTAATAAAAAAAACAATAACAACATGAAGATAAAATATTAATTTTTTATAAGCACTTCATTATTAATTGTTTACATAATACTTTCATTTGTGTACATACATACTTATGTATGTATGTATGTATGTATGTATGTATGTATGTATGTATGTATGTATGTATGTATTTAGGTACATACAATACATATGAACTATCCTAAATAAAGGAAACAAGTGTTTTTGAAATTAAAAATGGTTCCAAATAATAATAATAATAATAATAATAATAATAATAATAAATGAAAACAAATTTTGTTAGCATACTGTTAGGCGTCGTATGATATGCATGTACGTATAATATGCATGTATGCATCTTTAAACAAATGTTCAAGTGGAAAAGAGCGACAAATAAATTAAGAAAATGAAAAATAAAAACACAAGATAAAAAATGAAATGAGAAATGAAGACAAAAACTTATAAAATATTAATCATATAATAAACAAGAGGAAATTGTTACAATAACAAAAAATGAAAACCCTTTTAAGAAAATAACAGCATTCTGTATGTATGAGTTTGTGGGAGAATGTGAAAAAAAATAATAATAATAAATATAACTAAAAATGTAATAACAACATGCATATAATTGCATTGTGTTCATATACCAAGGACATGTACTATTGTAGTTGTTGTAGAATAAACTTTATTTCTGTATGTCAGTGTCATCACTAGCATCATCTTCAATTCCAACTGAAGTGGCTGTGGCAACAGCAAAACAGCAGTAGAATTGCAAACGAAAATACAAAACAAACAAATAACAACAACATTCCAACACACACTGTAGTTAAATGATAATAACAACATTCTACAGTGAAAAACGATATTCGAAAACGTCAACAACAATAACAAAACACAAAGGATAATTGTTGGCTACATGCAAAAATGCTTTTGTTTTTCGCCACTTTATTTATCATTCTATTGCAAATGTCCGAACTTGTAAGTAAAATATTTATTTATTTATTTATTTATATAATATATTTTTATATGTATGTTTAATGATTAACATATAATGTATATTAATATTATATAACTAAAAACAATTTATTATTTACTTTCTTTACATAATTTACATAAATCTTGCATTGGTCCAGCACTACATATCAAATTATAATATATATATATATATATATATATATATATATATATATATATATATATATATATATATATATATATATATATATATATATATATATATATATATATATATATATATATATATATATATATATATATATATATATATATATATATATATATATATATATATATATACTTATCAAGTTTAGACTTTGAAAAAAAAAGATGTTTTATATATAAAATTTAATACTTTTGTAATTCGTTTGGAAAAATCGGGTAATTCCCATATATTACAAAAAATAAATAGGATGCTGAACTGTGAGTTGAACTGGCAGCTACTTCCTTTTAAACATGATAAATCAGGTCCATGATTTTAGAGAATATGACACTTGACTTTAGCTACTTTGAGTGTATAAAGAATAAAAATAATAATAAATAAATAAATAAATAAATATATATATATATATATATATATATATATATATATATATATATATATATATATATATATATATATATATATATATATATATATATATATATATATATATATATATATATATTATAATTTGATATGTAGTGCTGGATCAATGCAAGATTTATGTAAATTATGTAAAGAAAGTAAATAATAAATTGTTTTTAGTTATATAATATTAATATACATTATATGTATATATATATATATATATATATATATATATATATATATATATATATATATATATATATATATATATATATATATATATATATATATATATATATATATATATATATATATATATATATATATATATATATATATATATATATATATATATATATATATATATATATATATATATATATATATATATATATATATATATATATATATATATATATATATATATATATATATATATATACTAACAATGTCATTATTTCCTCTTTTAGGTAACATCACGTTTTTGTGAAGGTGGTCATATATGTTCCTTACCAAGGGAATGCTGTACACAGGGCTGTTGTCCTCCATATCAAAGTGGACCAAGACAATTACCACCTCCATCTGAACATGTATTAAATCTTTTTTTTATAAGCCATTGGTTTTTCTGGTAAGTAAAAAATAGTGTTTTCTTGCATTTTAAAAATTTTATTTAATAAATTCTATTTAATATATTATTGCATCAAATTAAAAACTGAGTCGATTTAGCTATGACCGTCTGTCTGTTGGAAACATTCTCACGCCACATTGTCCGAATTCTATAAAATATCCAGTTTGCTATTTAAGATACAATTGCACGTGCTCCAAAATCGTGCAAAAGATCATCAAAATCTGATTAGCAGGAAAAAAAGTTATAGGCTATAAAATTCAAAATTTTGATACACCACACACTCTGTGTGTCATATGGGCCGCAATTTTTAAGATAATTTACTGAAATTTGTCACATATACTTATATTGATACAATAATAAATCCAAATAATCCAATCTGGGATCATTAATTGACCCAGCTTCCATATAAGGGCCTTTCCCGGAATATGATTTATAGCTGATAAAACTCTTACATTTGAATCAATTCTATTGAAATTTGACACAATTAATTAACTATTTTAAACATATATTTTTAATTAACATGGGTCCATATTTTGATATAGCTCCCATATATCGCCCCTTCCCGGAAATCGGGTTTGAGCTTATAAAACAATTAAATAAAGACTAATTCCATTGGAACTCAGTACAATGATCTTTTAAACTATTTGTAATGTATATTTTTAATTAGAACAATCTCGATCCATATGTTGATGAAGCTCCCATATAACGGACTTTCCCGGAAAACGGGTTTGATTAAAATTTAGCACAATGATTTTTCTAACTATAATCAAAGTATATTATAAATATGAACAATTTTGATCCAAATTTTGCTGTAGCTCCCATATAAGACATCTTCCCGGAAAACAGTTTTGAGCTTATAAGAAGCATATTTTTTGTTTTTATACCCTTCTTAATACAAGTGGTGAAGAGATTATAATAACTTTGTCATTATGTGTTTAACGCTAAGAATGAATTATTTCAGACCCCATAATGTATATATATTCTTGCTTCAAATCACAATCTCAGTCGATTTTCGTCAATCTAACTGTCTGCTCACATCCACAAAAATTTACAACTAATTTTACATTTGTGAGTGTATATGTATGTATATCTATGGAACCTAATGTATTAACTTCACACAAATTTGTGGATGAGGGTATAGAAGATTCGGCATAGTTGAATATAGCATTCTTACTTGTTTTTTTTTATTTATTCTAAGTTGCCCTGCCCCGCGTAAAAATAAAAAATTAAATCTTAAAATATTTTAAAATATTTTAGGACCATATTCTTAAAATATTTTAGGACCTATATTTTTTCAAGGCTATCTATAATCAAAAAATTCAACATACCCGAAGGCCGCACAAAAACCTGACACAAAACAGTTTAGATTTACGGAATTATTTTCAAAAAGTCGATTTGTGGAGTCCTGTAGTATGATAACTCACATTCACAAAATTAATAAAACGTCCAGATTCGTTACATATAACCGTCGTTTGTGTTTGTGCTATAGTTAATCATGTTTGTTTAAAAGCAAAAGACAAAATTGCGTAAAAGAAAATTTTGGAAAATTAATTTTATTACAATAAGATGATCCTTTGTAATAGCATTGCTGCCTTTTTCCTACTGATTCTTCGTATATTCAATTAAAATTGGTCTACAGAAGTATTTTGATCCAATTGTTGCATATACACAACGAATCAGAAAATCTCTGACTGAATATTTCCGAATTTTAAATAGAACCAATGATGTCATATTTGTTAACGTTTCGAAAGTGATGCTTGAAGAATTCAATTTGAATTGTATTCCAACATTTTTTGGGGACATGACAGAAAAATTTTATTTTTATTATTATTATTATTATTATTATTATTATTATTATTATTATTATTTTTTTTTTTTTTTAATATTAAGATTCATTTGTATAAATATAAGAATTATATCATTTTGTATTATAGAGAACACTTCTATTTATCTGTTACACATTTTAGTAATTATTATTTGAATAAAGAATTATTTATTGTTTATTATTATTATTTGTTATTATTAATTTAAGTTTTACAATTGTTGATCTTCTTCCTAGTTGATACGAAAATAGTAAATTATGTTAAGGCTTCTAAACAATATACCAACTCATACATAAATGTTCACTGGGAACATTCTCCAATCAATCATTGTCGTTGTGTATGTGAGTGTGAGTGATGGATAAAAAGAATACATGAATGATGAATGTCCCTTGTGTGTTTCTAAACATACAAATCATGTTGCAAGTTAACGTTGCAATTTTATAATATTTTTTGAGATTTTCAATGTTTTATATTCATTTGCGTTTACAATTTCAAATAGAACATTGAAATTTAGTTATTGAATAAGTAAATGGGATTTATAGTTGAACATTTTAAGTTTGCCAAGGAGCAGTATGTTGCAATTTAATTAATGTGTAGTTTTAAATGTATGTCTTTTTCCATTTCTAATAAATTTGATTAAATTTCATGTTTTTCTTTGAATCTCTTTCTTTGTTATTAGGTGTGTTGTGGTAGCAATAATTTTAGCAATCCTATGTGCCTATTCGTTGTGGAAAAAGAGGCGTACTCTTTGTGGCTGGGGATTCAATGAACATCATGTGCAATCTGAAGGTGATTCGGCAGGATCGTGTTATGCTCCACCACAATATAGTCGTTGTAATTCATTTCATCATCCACCACCTCCCTATACGGAGGTAAGTTTTTAATTTGGGAATCAGGAAAAGATGGGAAAAGTTAATGTTATATTTATATGAATTTTAAGGTTACATCGAAACCGGATCTATATCCCCTGGTGTTCACATGCAATAGTGATAATGGTAAAAATGGTTCCAGTTACCTAATGGTGCAATATTTTCGTAATTATATAGTGCGGCCTGCAGGATCTCTGTCAGCAGCAAGCACGGTAGATTCACTTAGTTCTAGTTTTATATGTAACATCAACGAAGCAAATACTCTGGTACCACCACCGTATTCAAGGGCGGCTAGCCCTGAAATAGGTTTCAGTCCACACTTTCAGCAACAATATATGATGCCACGCTCGGCCTCGCAATTGGTGTGTCAAAGTGTAAATAGTGGTGTTTTAATGGCGAGCTGCACGAGCGGAAATGCAAATGTTAATGGCCAATTTGAACTGAATAGTAGTTCAAATTGCAATCCACAATTCAGTTATAATAATGGACGGAATGCGCACTATGGGCCTCTTAGCAGTCAGATTAATGCTATAGGTCGGATAAATGGTGTGGGAAGTTCGGCCAATGAAAGACTGTCCCATGACAATGGTAATCTTAGGGAATTCGAAACAGATTTATCTTACGATATTAATATTGGTAGTGGAACTAATGGAGGTACTGTTGGTAGTAATGACCGCAGTGTTGACACTGAGGAGCAAACTAACGGTGATCATGTCAATGCAAATGTGATAAATAATAGTAATAGTAGCACTGATTTGCGCACGTTACCCAATAGTAGTGGTTTCGCACAATCCCAAAGTGATCAACAATTTCGTTATATAACGAACAGCAACAGCAGCATTAGTGATATTTTTGTAAACAATAGTTGTGCAGCAGGAATTGGTGGTAATGCATTCGGCAGGCATCAACAGCGTTCTGAAGATTCTTCCCTAGCCGGTTCAATTTCTGGAGCACAAGCTGGTGGTACGCCCGTAATTTATAGTAATGGATGTATCAAACCAAATCCTTTACATCGCGTTAACACTAACCCCACACATTTTCATGCAGACTCATCTACAAGGGAGGCAGTTTTTTATCAATCGAACAACTCTTTAGGTGGTATTTCCGTTACAGTTCCTAATGGTATCGAATTCGATTCGACAATGATTCATAATGACAACGAAATTCGGGACTTGCAATTTTTACGTCGTAGTTTAGAAACTTGCTGTCAGCTACTACAGCAACAGAAAAAAGTTCCCTCAGGAAGTTTTGGCGCCGACGATTCACCAATACGCATGAATGATTTGACAAAGAAATACGTTGATGATGGTCTGCTGCGCAGTTACGTAACTTCGGGTACTTGTTCCGGTGTTAGTTCGCTAGCTAATGTGGGAACACCAAGTTCTCCTCCGCAGGCCACTAGTCCTACCGGAGAAGTAAAAGAAATTCTCGATCAAATACGACAACTACAAGAAGGTGTTAGTAAATACGAAGAAGATTTAGTTTTCCGTACATCAACCAGACCGATGCTCCACCACACAATGTCTTCACCGGCGCCTCCGGTTAACAAATGCACATCACCAGCCGTAGAAACGGGAGGAAAACTCCTACGTATTGCCACCATGCCTGAACAACAAACATTAGTCGAAGTTTCGAAAAATAATCGTACTGCTAATTCAACAATTAATAACTCCCTCGCGAATTCCGTACAATCGATACCATCAGCATCATCATCCGTAGTTGTAGCTGCACAATCAGCTAAAATGGCAAATAGTAAATCATCTCTTAATTGTAATGGTGCTGGAACTAGTACCGGCTTTACATTTACATCTTCTTCGAAGCGACCCTCTACTCTACAACACAACAAAAAACGCTTTTACAGCTCCAAACCACCAAACAAAGCCCTGTATATCCCTATGATGTCTACAAATCAATTGTCATCGGGCAGTCGTTGTACCATTCTTAAGAGTCCAGTAACCAGTGTTGTGAATTCAAATTTCTTTATTAATCGCGGCAGCCGTCCACGAAAAGGTTGGATCTCTAGATCAGCACCCACAACCCCAGCTACACCATTACCTCCTAGCTATTTGGGCGATGACAGTCCGCTTCTAAATGAACACGATGAAGATGCAGAGGGCGAACAAAACGCCGAAATGGATATTTAAGTATTAATCTACCACCAACAACATATATATATATATATATATATATATATATATATATATATATATATATATATATATATATATATATATATATATATATATATATATATATATATATATTATTATTATATTGCACTATATCACACATACACACACACACATATATATATATATATATATATATATATATATATATATATATATATATATATATATATATATATATATATATATATATATATATATATATATATATATATATATATATATATATATATATATATATATATATATGTGTGTGTGTGTGTGTGATATAGTGCAATAAAACATCTATAAGGAATTAAAGGTTCAAGAAATCGATGTTTGCATATTTCTAAAACGATTCATTTTATTTAATTTTTAATTTTAATATAATGAAAATGCTTCCCTCTGTTCCACAAAAAAATAAATTATTTTTTATTCAAAGAAAATAAAAAATTAGAAATAAAATGCTCAAATTATAAATAATTTTTAATCGCTTAGAAATATTAATTTCAAAGACATCCATTATCCATTAAACATAATTCTCAATATTTTATTTAACATAATCAAATTTTATTATAGCATTCAATTGGACATTTTAATCTGAATACGTATTTTATAGTAAACTCACATTTTTAACATATTCAATACAATGAGTGGTCCAATCAAAATACTCACCATGCGCATTGAAGACGCTTTAAATTATATGTTGCAGCTATTGAGTCGATTAATAATTATAACAATTTTTATTTTGTAATCATTACTCGAAATACACATCAGCAATATTCATGGGCATAAAATTTTTAAATTTTTTCAAAATAATTTCATAATTTTAGAACTTCTACATTTATTTCTAATAAAATTTGACATGGTCTTTCTCTTTTGGAGATAACACCCAGGAGGAATCATCGAAGAAAGCATGAAGTATAAATATTCTGTGTCCAAATCGAAATGTAAGTGGATTTAGCTTTGTCCGTTTGGAATCATGTTTGGTAGGATAGTTTGTAATTGTCTTAAGAAATTCCTTATGTTATTTTATTGAAATCTGAGACAACTTCAAGGGAACTCAACTCCATTCTACATTTTTCAATTAAAAATAATTGATTTGAAATAGTATTTAAACATTACATACATATATAAATATTTTTAATTTGTAACAAAAATTAGATTAATTAAATTATTCAAAAATGTATAGGTTAAATTATTTAATATAATAAAATATATCCCAGAATTAGGATTTCATATAGTCGCTCTTTTAAAGATAATTTTCATTAGTTTATTTTGGTATGAAAAGATTGGTTTATGCTGCCACTTTTTATTAAATTGTCTTTAATATTTCTAACTAATTAAAAGAATATCGGTTTATATGTTTAAATCTAGCGTATTTTATAATTTCATAAATATCGGATTATAGCTTACACATAAAAAGCCCTTTTCCTAAAAAAGAGTTAAAGCTAATAAAACTCCTAAAAATTAAAATATTTCAATAAAATTTGATAATAAACATTTTCGACTTGGCACAAATATGTATGACGGGATTCAGGCTAAAAAATATTTTTCTAAAACAATATTTATACCCTATGCCACTATAGGTGGTGGGGGTATTATGCGTTTGTGCAGATGTTTGTAACGTGCAATAAATGGTGCTACCATTCGAATCAGAATCTTTTCCTGATTTCCGATTTAATCATGCTCGCTGTTCATGTAAAACTTGTTTGCAAAATACAAGTCACAGTTTTAAAGATATCTCAATGAAATTTTGCGTAATCTTAATCAAATATAAAACAATTTTTTCAAAATTTGGCACAAATAATTTTTGTAATAATCTTAAACAATGTGCCAAATTTTATAAGTATTATCGGTCTCATAAATACACTGCTAATGTATTAATATTCGAAATTTTATGAGGTACGGCCAATAATTTCCCAAAGTTCCCATAAAACACCACCGAAAACAATTTTTAAAACCCATAATTTTCACACAAATGTTAGAAAATATTAATATGATTTAGCGGAAATCAGAAAAGCAAATTATACGAGAGTCATTTAATAATTTTTGTAGCTACTGTTATTAACCAAAAATGTAGCTTAGGGTATTTCATAGTCGGACTTGATCGACTATAACGCTCTTACTTGTATTTAGGATTTCACTACATTTTTTTGGTGATTTGTGATAAAAATTAAGTACGTTTTAAATATTTAATAAATTAAAAGCGAAACATGTAAGAGTGTATAAGTCGGTTTAGACCAGTTATATAATACATCAAAACGCAGGCATGAAAAATTACGGACCAAACTTTGTCGAATTTGATTTTATGATTTGTGCTTGTATTACTTAAAATATTCTCTTAATAATCCCTTATGTGTTAGATTTTTACCATTTCAGGAGGATATGGTATAAGTATGGTGTTTTCTGGTTGTATGTATAACATTTTTACAGTACTAAAGTAATGAGTATTAGCAGATATCTAAATGCCCTAACCTCCTATGGTGATTTAAGGTATAAAGAAATAAGAATGTTTGCAAATTTTGAATAAAATATTTATTTGGTAGTTTTTTTCCTTAACTTATCAAACATTTAATTTTCACTCAGAGAGAGTTGCTGTACACAAGATTTCTTTCTATTTGTTGCTTTTGTAATATTTCTGACTAAAATCTGTATGTGATATATAAATTAAATATGATGTTATAGTCGGTCAAGTCCAAACATTTTTTAACAACTCTTGTATAATCTTTTTTCTGATTTATGATTAAAAGTGCAATACATTAGTATGGTACTTACATTTATCTGAAAATTATAAAAAAAATATTTTTCTGGGGCCGTTATATGGAAGCTAAAATAAATTATGAAATTATGAAAAATTGATTTGCACTTCAATTTTTGTCTATATTAATCCTTATTTGACTAACAAGTATTACAATATCAACGTATATGTGATATTTAAGCCCTTTAAAGGTATATTTGTGAAGGGATCCCATGGACCCTTGTAACATCGTCCAATCCATTTTTAAAATTTTAATTAAAAAGAAAATAAATAATTTTTGTTTAGTTAAATTTAAAGTTTGCAAAGATTTGGTTAACGAACAAAGCTAATGTACGTTAAAATAATATAATTATATGCATTATCATTATTATTATTATTATTATTATTATTATTATTATTATTATTATTGTAATATAAATTAAATGTGTATTAATTTATAAATTAATTTAACTTTTTTATATTTATAATTTTTTTATTATTTTTTATAACATAAATTATAATATAAAATATTCATATTTTTTTAAAATTTAAATAAAATCAGCATTTAAATATAAATTTTAAATTGTTCTGTTAATAAGTGTTATTTATTGATTGATACTTTTTTAACTGGTTTATTTTTATACTTAAGTTTTATTAAGCTCTCACTAATAACAAATTAAAAAATAAAATAATATAAAATACAATAAAATAAAATAAAATACAATAAAATAAAATAATATTTTTATTCAGCAATTAATTGATAATAGTTAGATAATTAATGAATACAATTGAAAATGCATTAAGATTTTAAATAAGTATGTAATCAATAAGAAAACAAACAATAAATGCAAATTTAAAAATTAAAAATAATTGTTTTTTTTTTTGCAACAAAGCAAATTTTATTTTTATTAAAAAATATTTTTAAATCTCAAAAACGAAAAATTCTTAACACACGTTTTTCAACAAAACTCTTTTTTTGGTTTTTTTCTGATCAAGTTACCTTTTCTAAAAGATGTCAGTTGTAATGTCAAACTAACGAATATACCGTTAATGTCATTAAAATTAGTAACCAGAAAAAAGTGCATACGAAAGTTATTAAATATTCAGCGCTCAGACTATTTCGTACGAATTATTTAAGTTAGTGCAGGTTTAAAACAAAATAAACATCAAAAATTTTCTTACGGAAAAACTGCCAAAATAAGGAGACATAAACAGAGGGCGTAAATTGAAGATAAAGTTTAAAAAAAATGTATAATAGATGACGAAACGTATGTTTTGACAGATTTTTTGCAAAATAAATAAAATCTACTTTTGTTAAGTTTTATTTATTTCGAACAATAAATGAATAATGTCATGCATATAAATTAATTATTATCAGAAATACAAAATGTACCAATTTTTAATTTCGTTCTGAGGAAATCCTGAATTTTTAAATTATCAAAATGTTCTGTATATTTAAACGTTCATGTTGCAGATATGATCCAAATAATTCAAATATTCTTCAAGTTCTTAAAACATATTTCTCTAAAATTATATCATATTATTACTACAATTCGGTACTATTTATTATCTGATTGCTACCTTTCAAAAACAAACTAATTAAATCTTAATCAATTTAATTATTGACTAAATGTAAAATTGTTTAATTTTGCAAATTAAGATCTTTTGTACACCCTTTTTGGTACTTTTTCTGAACTAAACTTATTATGGTGAAATCATATTGTCCATAACTATAAACAATTGAAAATTTTATAGACGGTCAAGTTCGACTATATATTGTTGGTTATAAATGACTGCTACGAAAAATTTGTAAACGGTCCTTGTATAATATGTTACTGACATTTATATGAAATTTATGCGTTTTAAAAGGATTTTTTCTGGAGGTTTAAATGGCAGTTAAAAATTAAAATAATGTACCGACCATCGCATAATTTCGCACATTGGTTTTGACTTATATTTATCATAATTTGACTAAATATTTTTACGTTATGCACGTATATGTGCGATTTATGAGTTTCAAGGAAGGGTTGTATGAGACCTATGAGAAATAATAGAACATGATTGTAGAATATAACAAGATTTATTTTTGCAAAATTTGGTTAACATCGTTTTATATTTAGGAATTTTATAAACTAAAAACACTACTCCGGGGGGACATTTGAATGGGGCTTACATGAAAGAATGGATCGATCATAACCAATTTTAATGGGCATCATCCTTAGGCCAAAATAATAGTACGTGCCAAATTTCATTAAGATATCCTCAAAACTGCGATCAGTACTTTGCGAACAAAATTTACGTGGACAGCCGGATGGATAGGCGGACATGCGTCCGTTTTACAGTGTTGGTAAAACTATTTTTACTACCCGTTATAAACATCTGCACAAACGCATAATATCCCCTCTGCCTTAGTAAATTATTGAATGTAATAAGAATTTAATTTCTATGTGTACTGATTAAAAAGATGCATTGGATACCAAAACAGATACCAAATTATAGATTTTACTCTTTTTCTTCCTAATAGACCCAACTTAAAAAACAACAATAATAATAATAATAATAATAATAATAATAATAATAATAATAATAATAATAATAAATAACTAAACATCTGTAAGTTTATTTATTTAAAGGAAAGTGAATTTAAGTAACTTTTGTTGTTAATATCAATTTTTGCTCAATGTTACCAATTTTATCCTTTTCATAATTGTTTACCCTCTTCAAAAACGCTTGAAATAGAAATGTTTTAAAAGAATAAATAAAAAAGCTTTCGATATCGGATGATTAAAATGAATACCGAATTAGGATTTTAATTCCTAGGAAATTTATAAATTCTAAAATAATACTTTTTAAAATTCACTTGACCCATAATATCTTATCTTAGGAGATGAAATTATTAAAAAATAAGAAAAATACGTTAGGTTCCGTAGATGTACTTATACACACACATACACTCACAAATGTCTATATTATGTAACACAGAACTACTTAATGAGTCAAAAAATTAGTTATAATGTCTACTGAACTGCTTTTGTAATGAAGTGCACATAACATAATATTATGGCAAAATTTCATTCCAATTTAACTCTTTAACTAAGAGGTTGCATCAGATATCGGTATATATCTTTTAAAATACTCAACCGATTTTGCTAGAAACTTCTCAGGACTATAGTGAATACTTAGGCTAACTTTCATTGAGCTCTGTAAATTTTTGTGGATGTGAGTAGACAGACAGCCGAAAATCGACTGAGATTTTGATTTGATGCAAGAATATATATACATTATGAGGTCTGAAATAATTCATTCTAAGCGTTACACACGAAATGACAAAGTATATATACTCTCTTCACCACTTATAGTGTGGAGTTTATTAGCTCAAAACTGTTTTCCGGAAAAGGGTCTTATATGGGAGCTTCAGCAAAATATCGGCCAAGATTGTTGATATTTATAATACACTTTGATTATAGTTAGAAAAATCATTATGCTAAATTTTAATGGAATTGATCTGTATTTAAATGTTTTATGAACTCTAACCCGTTTTCCGGGAAAACACGTTATAAGGGAGCTATAGAAAAAAATGGACCTATATAGGGCAAATTAATATAATATCTTCAGAACAGTTAGCGAAATAATTGTGCCGAATTTGAACTGAATTGGTCTTTATTTACTAGTTTTAAAAGATGAAAACTGCTTTCGGTAAGGGGCCTGATATGGGAGCTACATCAAAACATGGACCGAGATTGTTTACATTAAAAATATACATTAAAATAGTTAGAAGATTCATTGTAGCGAATTCCAATGGAATTAGTCTTTATTTAATTGTTTTATAATCTCAAACCCGTTTTCCGGGAAGGTCCGTTATATGAGAGCTATAGGAAAATATGGACCCATGTTAATAAAATTTATAATATACATTTAAATTAGTCAGGTCAATTAATGACCTCAGAACAATATGGATTCTTTGATTTATTATTGCATCAAAATAAGTTTATGTGACAAATTTCAGTAAATTATCTAAAAACTGCGGCCCATATGACACACAGTGTTTGGGGTGTATCAAAATTTTGCATATTATAGCCTAAAACTTTTTTCTGTTAATCAGATTTTGATGATCTTTTGCATGATGATGAAGCCCGTACAATTGTATGTTAAGTTTTGTTCAAGTCCAATTACATTTTTTAGAAGAAATTAGAAGAGTTCTTTTTCGAAATTTTGAGGTCGTTTCAGATATCGGTCTATAACAGCTTGCTTATAAACCGATATAGCTGGTTTTAAATAGGAAACTTTGGACTATTCACCACTCGTGGTGGTGGAGGGTATAAAAATATATATCGAATATTGGAAGGAACATAAATTTAATGAAGTTAAAAAAAGTTTGAGTATTACTTGTGTGTAGATTTCTGGATTTCTAATACTCTAAAAAATGTTGATATAATATTAGTATTTATTTAAAACAATTTGTTATGAAATTTAACACTGTCGAAATATATCAAGATGAATGTTTTCAAATTAGAATTCCAGGCTTTCCGAATTGTTGAACTTTGAAACCTCTATAATTAATAATTTTAATTTATTTCAATAATATTTTTCATCCATTAATTATGGAATAACTCATATAAGTATAAGTATAGATAACATTGTGAAATCAATTATATATAATTGTCCATTATGTTTATACAATATGCATATTAAATAAGTACAGTAACATCAAAATCATATAATATTAACAACTAACACAATAATAACAATATACAACTTAAAATCTAAATTTTTAAATTTAAAACAAAAAAATAACAAGAATTTATATTAATAAAACATAATTAGGTTTCGTTACTGATTTACAGAAATGGCCTCTTTGTGGCCCTTCTCAGCAGATTTTAGTTTATTTTCAAAATTATGAGCTACTTCTTTGTAATAGGGACCAAGTTCCTCACGAACGGTTTCATACCATCTATAGAGCTTATTGCGATTGGTGAATGGGTTGAATCCAATATATTCTAAATATTAAAAATAAGAAAACGTTAATAATTTTAATATAATATTAGTTAATGACATATAAACTTACTGGGCTGATCAATTTCACAAATGGCCATTAAGTCCGCAAAGGATACTGTATCTCCTACCATAAACTTTTTTGAATGCAAAAATAGATGTTCAAAGTCGTTAAGAGTGTGTTCAAGTTTTTTAGCAGCCACATTTACCTTTAAGGGGAAGAAAAGAGAAGAGTTTATAGTTTTTTTTACACCTGTTTGTATGCTTGTATATGTTCCCATACAAAATATGAGCACTAAAATTAAGAAACACTGTCAATGTCAAGGTAAATTTTATGAATATAAGACACTATAAGATACACATGTATGTATATATGTTTACACTCAAAAAATTGTGCAAGTAAAATTATTTAAAACAAATATAAATTCTTTTAAAAATCTTACGTTTTCATTTAAAAGAAATGAATTTGTTATTTATTTATTTTAATTTTTTCCTACAATTTCAATAAGAAAAACTGATCTTAAAAAAATACCTATATAAACATTAAAAATTACCGAATTTTCATTTGTTGAAACTAAAAAAATGTGTATATTTTTTATTTTTATTAATTGACCAAGAAATAAATAAATTTTTATTATGTACATAAATTTTTTCTCATTCCCATATAACCCTCCAGAAAAAAATCCATTTAAACGTATACATTTTACATAAATGTTAGTAATGTAATATTCTATTGTACCTATAGGCATAAATAATCATTAATCATTAATTTTTATAACAGGTATATACAGCCAATGGTGTAGGACATTACATAGTCGGGCTTGACCGACTATAATATTTTACCTTGTATGTTTTTTGAATAACATGTATAAAAAGTAAAAACTTTGTTTCTTTGTAAAATAAGTGGATTTTCATTTATTTTTTATTTTTTAATGTAAACATTTTTTGAGTGTATATTTCCGTTATTACTTTGTTCACATTTATACAAACATTTCCGTTTTTTGTAAATTTTGAGTTTGTTTTGTTTTTTATACCCTACACCACCATAGGTGGTGGGAATGTTTGAATGTTCATCCATCGGGCTGGCTGCCCACGTAAAGCTTGTTCGCAAAGTCGCTTTTTTTTCGTTTCTAAAAGTATATTAATATTCTAAAATAATGTGTCGATACGAGGATCGCTCTCTTATTTCTCATAGGTTCCATATAACCTTCCTTTATAATAAAATATATTTTACATTCACTGTTTGTAGTTTATTAAAAAGTTTTCGATAAAATTAAAAATGAAAATATATTTTTTTCTGAATAAAATAGTTTTTTAACTTAATAATTTTGCCTTTAAAAAACAAAAT
>PYHX02000495.1:72169023-72196523 GCA_004302925.2 Cochliomyia hominivorax | reverse complement strand
AAATATGAATTTAATTTAGTGGATTTCGCTGTAGTGTAAATGGAATGTTAGTTACAAACTTATTCAAATAACTAAAGATTTTAATGTGGGGTAAAAAATATTTATTTTCATTTACGTATTATTTTTCTTAACATATTGTTTATTTATTAACTTTTTTAAATTAACACAATAAAATAAAATTTTTACTTGATTAAATTTATCATTTTATTTCTTTATTATATATATGGACTTGTCACACTAGATTTGTTCCAGTACTTTTTCGACAAAATTCAATAAGGGAAATGAGAAATAATGCTGGTTAATTATTGGAACATATTTACAAAAATTATTTTGTTTCTGATTTATTTTTGAATTATGAAAAGATTAAGATTTTCATCAAATTATTAATAATATTGAAAAACTTGAAATAAATAGTCATGGAAGACTATTAAGCATTTATTAATTTTTCCAAAAGAAAAGAAAAATAGTTCACAAATTTTAATTATTTTTAATTTTGTACACTTTTTTCTTTTAATTAAACAGAATAAATACGTTTGAAATGTATAGTTTATGACTTGAGAAAATATACATTTTCTCTTTATTACATTCTAATTTACATTATTTTTGAATAAATGTGTAAACTCTGACTAGAGTGGCTTTCATTTGATATTCTGTTCTGATTTAATGAAATGTGAGTTATTTACATAAAAATTATATATTGTAATAATAGCAACAATAAATAGAACATAAACAAAATTAACTCTAAAAATCTCCGTTGAAAACTTAAAAAGCATTGTTATATTTGTAAAAAATTCTATTAAAAATTTTGTTTGATTAAATATCTTTAATTATTTAAAAATCAACAATTATGCATACTGGTCCGGTATAACTTTAAAGTTGAAAATTATTGAACTTTTTAATAATAATTCTATGCCGATTGATTTGGACATTTAAAAACAAAAAGTTTCGAGGTAAATTAAAAGTACAAAGCCACTGGAAACACTTCTATGCAAACTGATTTGAACATTTTTCGCAAATTTAAATAAATATCTCTATATCATCGAAAGAACAAATAAAATAATTCGAATAAGAAAACATTTATTAAAATAAAACTTAGGATCTAAGAAACTCATGACCAAGAAATTGTAATTTAATATCTATTGTCGTTTTTAGATTATGGGTCTATTACAAAGTGGTAAATAAAATAAATATTTTTAATTAATCATTTTTGGAAGTACTTTTATTTCAAAAAGTGAATATTTAAACAAAAAACAACCGACTTTGAGTTATTGCAGTTTTAATGATACATGAACATAAAATTAGGTTCATACAATTTCAAAAAATATAATATATATTGGTGATGATTATTTCAAATCTTTCCTAGACCCAAGAATAGGGAACGGATTATTAATAAAAGAAAATTACGAATGATAATATTTAAAAGAATTATGCTTTAATGAAATGATCTATGATATTCCACGTATTCGTCCAAACATTTCCCTTAGCATCCATATACTATACATTTGTTATTAACGTGGACAAAGTCTTTTACAATTAAGTGAAGTAATTTTTTGTTAAATTTTACCGATCGACTTCCTTTCAGCTTAAACTTAGGGTGTATTTACATATTGTGAGGCCTAAAGTAGACAGATTTAATATTGAATAAAAAACGTATAAAAATGTCATGGTCCATTTGAGAACCCTTAGGTTCAGAAATATTAAAAAGCATATTAATTTTTATTTAAAATAAGTATTTTTTATTAAATAATTTTTGTTTAATATTCGTACGTAATTTCATAAATTAAAAAAATAAAATAAAATAAAATATATTTAATTTAAATTAAAATTGTTTATTTAAAGAAATTCTTATCAATGTCTCTTTTGTAAACAAAAACGTTTGTTGTTTCACCTAAATAATTAGTGATAATAATATTGGACTAATATAGGGAATTATAAAATAAAAATATTAATATATAATATATTTGAACTTTATACACAAATGGAACCTATTTGTAATTTTTATCAAGATTTGATGTGACTTAAATTAAAAATTATTACCGAATTAAACTTTTAAAATGATAAAAAATAATAAAAATATATAACGTCAGTTGTCAGAGCGCTAAAAGCCTTTTCTTTTAATTTATATATATATATATATATATATATATATATATATATATATATATATATTATATATATATATATATATATATATATATATATATATATATATATATATATATATATATATATATATATATATATATATATATATATATATATATATATATATATATATATATATATATATATATATATATATATATATATATATATATATATATATATATATATATATATATATATATATATATATATATATATATATATATATATATATATACTGAATTGGTCTTTATTTAAAAGTTTTATAAGCTCAAAACTCTTTGCTGGGAAGGGCCAGGTATGGAAGCCTATGCAAAAGGTGGATAATATACTTTAGAGATAGCTTGAAAAATCCTCGTGACGAACTCTAATAGAATCGATCTTTATTTAAGTGTTTTCTAAGCTCGAATACGTTTTCCGGGAAGATGCGTTATATGGGAGATATATATTAAAATATAGACCGATAATAATAAAATAACATATATTAAGAAAATTAAAATATTAAGAAAATTAATTGCCAAATTTCAATAAAATTGGTTCATATTTAACAGTTTTATAGTTTTCAGGAGAGTATATCAGGAAGGGGCGTTATATAGGAACTAGGTAACAAAATCTTGTTTCTTTGGGTTTATAATTGAATCAAAATTATATATATAAACCTATAGCTTTTTTCTATTGATCACATTTTGATGATTTTTTGCACGATGATGAAGAACATTTAACTGTATGTTATAGTTACATTTTTGTTTAATCCATGTATTTTTAGTTGAAAAAATAGAAAAGTTTCTTTTCGGAATTTGAAGGTTGTCTCAGAAATCGGTCTGTAACTTTTTTGCTGATAAACCAATATAGCTGGTTTTAAATAAATAACTGCTAAATAAGTTTTAAATAAGAAACTGCTAACAATAATAATAAATAATTCGGACAATTATTTTAGGCATGAGAATGAGATAGACGGATATAGCTAAATCGACTCAAATTTTGATTGGATGCGAGAATATATAAACTTTTTGGGGTCTGAGATTATTCCTTCTTGGTGTTACACAAAACAGAAATTTTAATATTCTGAATTATTAAATTTGCAAATTTTAAATAAACAATATTTTTATATTTTAGTTTTCATAAATAAATTACTTTTGCGTGTTTCGTTTTTGAATAAAAGCAAAAATTCGGAAATAACTTACGTTTCATCACTTTTCAAAATGGCGAAATATACACATGTCAACAGGTGTTGGCACTTGTTTATTTAAATATTGATATACATTAAAAGAATAAATCTAATAATTAAAATAAATGTTATAAATTTCATAAATGCAAATAAAAAATATACTTAAATGCACATTTAAAAATACATAACAATAATCAATGCAAGTAAATACTTTTTTTTATTATTCTTCCTGTCAATTTGTTGTGTATTTAAATATATATATAATTGGAAATATTAAAATTGCACTTTATATTAAAAATATTAAAAACTTTTAAAAATAAACAAATTAACACATTCAATTAACACATTTGAATTTATAAAAATATGATTTAAAAAAATTTATCACAGCACAGTGAATTATATAAAAAATAAATAGAAATAAATCCGTAACTTTTGAAGGGAATGTCTGATTTTAGTCTGAAACCATAGCATACAACTATTTAAAATGAATTAAATTTGTTCTATATTAACCGTTTTTTTGTATTATTAAGACTTTTTTCTTGTCATAGAGGACTATCCGAAGGAAAGTAATAGATTTATTTTGATGGTTAATCAAGGAACTGTATTCCCTATTATTCAATTGAAATTTTATTTAATATTCAGTAGGTTCAAATTATGAAATTTTAAACTTTTTACGGAAACCCTTCTATTAACGTGCTTTCTGTCACGTTGCTCGAATATGTTGTCTATCTCCGTTTTCAATCGATCACGCTTTAGGACGCCTTTTTTGTTTTCTTTAATTCTCTTTCAACTAACTCCCAATATATCTACACAGGCCTTAGCTCAGGCCAGTTCGGGGGTTTTGCCCCTCTTGGTAAAATTACCACATTATTGTTCGTTGGATCAAATGATTTGCTTCTTTTGCCGCAACTGCACGTTGCTTGTCATACTAAGAACTTTTAGGAAAAAAGTTACTGCTTTTGGGTCTTTAACTTTTCTCCAACATTCCCTAGAGCTTCAGCAACATGCTGTCGGGAACTCTTTGATACTTTTCGTACTGAGCTAACCAGGCTGCTTTCGGATGTGTTGGTAGCTTTTTTGAATTTGTTTCTGTTTTTTGGCTTTAGAAACATCATGTGGAACATTCCCTCTACCTGAACCAGGTTTTCTATCAACGGACAAGTTCTTTCGGTACTGTTTAATAACATTAGAAGCAGTTTGACGGCAGACCTTTAAATGCTTGGTTTTGTTGAAAAAGAAAAATGAACAATTTTTGTAGACACTTTTTTATGGTCACTCCATTTAATCATATTAGCAGTATGTTCATTTATTTGACATTAAACATAATAACTGACATGTTTTACAAAGGCAAATTGTTAAAAAAATCAAATAATACTTGGTTTAAAAGATTTTTTAATAAAAACGACCGCTAAGAATTTTTCGATCTCACTTTTTTAAATTTATTGCAGACCAGACTTTCAATGAATAACTGTTTCGGAATTATAGAATTTATGATTTATATAATTTATAGATTCTAATTTGAAATTCGATAGTTTTGCATAAAATGTGAAGTCTATATTTATTGGAGTCCAGACCATAAAAATAATTCTTATAATTCTTAATTATTTTAATATTTTCAAATCTGGAGTTTTTTTTCTGAAATTCAGGTTTTTGGAATATAGAATATTTATGTTTAATTCAAGATTTTGATTAAAATAAAGTAGTTCTACGGTCTGCACTTATTTTTCAAATATTATTTTAAATTAGACCGACTTAAATAAATTAAAAAATTAAAATCTCTATGTATTTAAGAGAGTTTTTTTTAACAAAATAAAAAGTCGGTCAATATATTTATTAAAAATGTTTAATATCTAAGATTATCTATTTTTAGCTCCCAATATTCAAAATTTTTTTGCGCTTCACTCCTCTGTGTTAATTTTATAAAAATCTAAAAATCATAATTTTAAGGAAAAAGAAGAAAAAAGTCTTTTTAAATATTTGTGGACCTAAATTGCGCTTCTAAATTTATTTTTATCATATCAATGCACTTTGAAGTCAAAACGGATTGATTTTTAAAAGGTTTTAATTTTCAATTTAATAATTATTTTTATCTAATTTACAAAACAAAAACTTGTCAAAATGCTAATCAAAAACCATTTAATTTTTAACGATTTCGTCCAGGACTAGGAATTCTATTAAAATCGTCAATGATTTTAGCACAAACTTATTTCTTTGTAAATCATTTTAATCAAACTCAGAGTTCAAAATTATTCCTAATAATACATTTGAAGCTTTAACTTAAATTAAATATTTTAAATCTTAATTAATTTTTGCCGTTTGACTTATTTATCAAAAGAAATGTATTATACATACCTTTTAATACCGAAATCGAAACTGCTTCGTAAGGGACCTTGGAAGCTTCTAAAAGTATATATAAAGCTCGGCTCGATTGATTTAGAAAATCATAATAGAATTTAATTGGTTGCATTGGCATTTTTTATGTTTTTCGTTTTATTACTTTATAGTTTTTAAATTTAATATTAAACAAAAATACTTTATAATCCGTTTACGATTAAAAAAATAATTTCGGTTCTTTACTCGGAAACAGTTAATACTGAACTGAGCTTGATTTGCTGCTAAAGATCAGTTAATATGTCTGTCGATTGCATTGATTGTTGATCGGTCTGTGGTTTTGAGTGCATTTGTTTTTGTTTCCATTATCACATATTTACACTATTGTTTAGTCTTTTGAGTAATATTTACATTAAGAGTAAATATATGTAACATGTATGTGTATATGTTTTATACTAGTTATTTTCCATCCTTTTTACCTTTTCAGTATTAACATATCGTATATGTATATATGAATGTTTCTAGATGACAGCAAACAAGTTTAATTAATACACATTTAAGTAGTACGTACACACAAGTATACATAAACATATGTTTTTAACTATATGAAAATATTTATTAATTTTCATTTGCGTATGTGCCATATTCTATTTTGTTTTGCTTTTTTATCACCGATTTTTATTAAAAAAAAAGCCGGTCGATTTCTATTACTAACACTAACAAATGTACAAGTATACGAGAGTCTTTATGTTTGTATATATGTTTTGCAATATTTAAATTTATTTATTTGTTTTCTTTTTTATTTTGTTTTGTTTATATCATTCGTTGATTTGTTTTTATACACACGCTCCACAACACTCCCCTTATCAAACAAGACTTATTTATGTACGTTTGGAAATATTTCCACATCTAATAAAATAACTCAAGAAATCACGTTATACATATGAATGGTTCGATAATGAGTAGAATTAAAAAGTTTTTAAATGAACTTAGTGGAAGGAGGCTGGAGGGGGGTTTATTTCATATTGAAATAAAATATTGTATAATTTATAACGATTTTTTATACTGTACATTACTACAAGTGCTTAATGAGGATCTATTAAATTTATAATTTCTAGTAAGACATGGAATACTCTATTTGTTTTAAGTGTTACCATTTTAATGTTTAATATAAAATATTTAACCTCTTTAGAACTAAGGAATGAGACTGAAAAAATATTAACATTCACACATACCTGCTATTTATAATATATACACACATGGACAAAAGTCAGTTTCGGATCAATTTTCTTCCTATCCTTCATTAATTTAACTTTAAGCATACTTTTGGAAATAATGTGATGTCATCGAATTCGTCTATCCAAGTGCGCATAAAATGATCTTTTGGGTTGTCGGGTAACTGACGAGTAGTTTTAAGAGAGCGAGGAGTGTCATTGTTTTGGTGGAAGAAAAATTCCAATGTCAAGTTTTTGATATTTTCATCTACTACTTCATCAATCAATAAACACTAGTTCCCTAGTCCTAGTCAACGACATATTAAACAGTTGAATGTGTCCCTCTTCTCCCCTTCTTCCTCCATTCACGTTACTATTTTTTGTGCGATTTAAAGAAATTAGTGTTTTCAAACACCACAAGCATGTTAAAATTAAAGAAGTAAATAAAAACAAAAGAGTTATACAATAAAACATACTGGATTATGAAGCACGACCTTATATTTTGTTGCATAACTCCGACTTTTCAAAACATCTTTTGGCATTGACCTAATAAGATTCTCTATTGTTTGTTGTCATCACCATGCATAACTGTTCCAGAACAGTATTTTGGATTTAGTCTGCTACAAAAAGATCTTCGAACTCCTTTCATTCCATCAGAATTCACAAATCTAAATTTGAATTCATCGGAAAACAAAACAGTTTTGCATTTTCCAACTGTCCAGTCCAAGTGTTCTCGACTTCTACTTCTGATAACAAATTCAAAAATTAAAAAGTGAATTATCATTCACAACTTGTGGAGGTAGACGGTTGAAGAAAAAACTTTAAAACATGTTTAAAATATATTTAAGATTTTTATTACAAAGGGATAATTTATAAAATTATTAAAAAATATAATTGATTTATTTTATTCATCACATTAAAAAAACTATACTTAAATAAAAAAAATTAACTAGAAATGATTTAAATAACTACGATGATTATAAAATCCTTATTATATCTACATTAACAAATTTGCCTATAAATAGATAAAAATGAAAAGCAGTTATTAATAAAAATGTAAAACAGTCGTACCAAATATTTAAAAAATGATTAATTTCTTCAAATTGATTCATAAGTTAAAAAACATATCTTATAAAAATATTTTTAATTTTCGGTGATTATATGTGTAACTCACCTGAGCAAATCTTTCCCAACCATTGCCGCGCCAAATAGGAAGTTTCTCAACTTGCGCGAGGTTTTTGAATTTCCCATTGAGTGTTCTAAAATGGAAAATAAATAAAATTGTAATGAATTGAAAATTAACTAGTGTTATAATGTTTGTTAAATAAAAAATCTGTTAAATAATTTTTTGCACAAATTCTAACTACTCTAATAAAAATATATATTAAAATAAAAAAAAAAACATTAGTAACCACAATAAAATATCTGATTTATTGTCACCACCATTTTCAATATTTATAAAGAAAATAAAAACAACATTAATTATAGCTTTTAGATCTTTATTTCATTTATACATACCGCTGAGTAACAATTTGATATGCAGTTTTTTGCCCAATTTGAGGTAAAATTTGTAATTCTTTCATTGATCCTTTATTAAGTAGATCTAAAATGGTTTTACGATGTTTAGTTATACTAGTCTTTTTGTTTGTTGATGTATTTCCATTACAATAATCATTTATTAATGTATTGTTTATTGAATTGCCTTTAGAAGTTTTATTTAATTTCTTAACAGTCTTATTTATTGTTGTATTTTCTTTCTTTTTTTCGGCTAAATGACTTTCTTTTTGAGTTGCCAAACGTATGCTTTGACGTTTATTTTGATACATTTGTAAAACTGATTTTCGCGAACTTCGCCTTAAAGATTGATTGCAATTAATCAAGCGATTATTATCGTTTAGTACAGTTTTATCTAAATTTGATGCTCCAGCAAAGAATGTTTGAGTAAAAGAATCTTCGGCTTTATTAATTGGACTTGAGGTTTTGGGTCTATGAGGCACTGATGTGATTTCCGGAATTTTAAATAACTCATCGCTATTATTGAACTTAAAAAAACAAATTCAGAATAAGTCTATTTATAAATAAAAAATACTTACTAATTGACATTTTGCGTTTGTTTTCAAAGGACTAAATGCTTTTTGCTGACCTTCATTTACTTCCGAACTGTCTGTTGGAGTACTTTCTCCCAACAAAACTTCTTTCATTATATTTTTTAATTCTTTACGTATTGTAGAAGGTAGGATAGTTTGATTTTGTGGGTTTGGAGCAGGAGCGAGTGTTTGAGGTACAAATGTTTGCATATTTGTTTGAATCATTTTCATCAGATCGTCTTGTAAATCATTCTTTAACTCTGCCATACATTTACGTATAATTGGACTGAAACTTGAAGCAAATTAAGAATAAATTTTATTTCATTTATTTATTTATTTTGATTAATATCTTACTTTGTGTTTCGATTTTTAGTATGTCCATCTAGAGCAGTCGAGGTCGAAATATTTAAACTAAGCAAAGAACCATTTGAATCTATGCTTCGGTTAAACATAGATTCACGATTATGTGTTGATTCGAATTGACCCATTTTAGGTAAATTCATTGCTACATTTGATAATTTTGGTCTGAAATAAGAGAATTTATGAAATATATGATTAGCGTCTCAATGCATAAATACTACCTTTTATAATTGTTGGATATTTCTGTTTGGTTACATTTATTAAATTCTACTTTTTGCTTTTTCGGAGTACAGAATGTATTACTTTTCACAGACGATTTTACTTGGACACCATATAAATTGGAATATGGACGTTTCATTGGAGTTGCTTTTACATTATTTATTTGCAAGGCTTTTACTTTGTAAGGTGTCTGTTTTATTTTAGCGTTTTTCTTAAAGAAAAAATGAAAAAATAAATTAAAATCTTATTGCAACACATGTCAAAATTTATGTTTATACTTGGTAATATAATATAAACCACAAAGCTTTTTGTGGTTATATCCAATTACCTAAAATGCATTTAAATAGATATGATAGTATTAATATAATAATTTATTGAATTAGAACAATAATGAATGTGGAAGACGACACATCTAACGAAATTACTCCATTTGTAATTAAAATTCTTGGAAACTTTTTGGATACAAAATATGAACATCAGAAATATAAGTATAAAATTGAAGGAGCAGCAAAGAAAGGTGATAACTATATGGGTGTAGTTTACCGGGTGACAGTAATACCAGTAACTAAAAATAAAACAGAGGAAAGCTTAATCCTTAAAGTTCCACCACAAAATCCTTTACAACGAAACCAGTTTTTTGTCAGAGCAGGATTTTTAAGAGAAGCTTTAGCATACGAAGAGGTTTTTTTATTTGAAAGAAAATTTAAACGGCATTTAATACTTATTTTTTACATCGTTTTAGTTTCTTCCCATGATTTGTGAATTTCAAAATACCAAGGGTCTTGCCGATAAAGATAATTTTTTTGAATATCCTAAATGTTACTTTACTTCAATTGAGGATCTTAATGAAGCAATTTGCATGAGTGATTTACAAGTTGAGGGCTTTTTCATGCATAATCGATTTGAGCCTCTGACACTTGATCATGTTACATTTATTATGAAAGTTTATGGTAAACTACATGCAACATCACTGGTGTTAAAAGATCAAGCCCCAAACAAATTTAATAGTTTTAAAAAAATTTCGGATATTTTCGAGCAACGCAAAGACGATATTCAGTTAAATGATTATTTGGAAAGTCTTAAACAAAATGCTTTAAATAGTATAGATAAGAAAAATGAACAAATGTATTGGAACAGATTAAATGAATACTTTAAGAGTGATACGTTTTACAATTTGATGCTTTCTTTATTGGATGCAAAATCGAGTGAACCTTATGCGGTAATATGTCATGGCGATTGTTGGATAAACAATGTTATGTTTAAATATAAGGTTTGTTATTTCCTCACAACGTACTTTGCGGTATAAATAATCCAGCAAATATTATTTTTTTAACCCTATTAGAACAGCAAAGTTGTTGACGCTCGGCTCATTGACTGGCAGATAATGCGTTATAGTTCTCCAATTATAGACCTCTTATACTTTATAATGTCAAGTACTACAAGAGAATTTCGTCAGCAACATTTTCAAGAAACTCTTGATCTTTATCATTCTGCTGCTGTAGAACATATAAAAAAGTACCATAACAGTTTAATATAATGGATTTCTGCATATTACAAACAATTTTTATATTATATTATTTATTTTTCAGATTAGGTTCCGATCCTGATATAGTGTTTCCCCGTGCAGCATTCAACGAAGAATTTAAAAAGAAAGGGGCCATTGGTCTTATATTTAGCATGATTGTTTTGCCTATACTAACAACAAAAAGTGAAGACATACCGGATTTAGAAAAATTAAGTGAAAAAGTTTCCGCTGGTCATTCTACTGATGCAATGAAAGCCGGCTTTATTGGAACAAAGTCTACACTATTTAATGAAAGATTACGTGGTGTAATAATGGATACAATAGATTGGAATTTGATTTAATTTTCTATTAACAATATTATATATTGAACACTTACCTTAATTTCACTCATAATATTATTTATTTCTGGAGTATTTTTCAATTGTTTGGCATTTTGGGCAAATCTTAATGTAGATAAAGTTTCACTTAAATCTTCACGATGAGAACTAATACATGCCAATAATGTTAGATATGAGTTAGCATTTAATGATTCTATAAAAGCATATATATGTTAAAAATTATCATATAAAAGCAAAAAATTAACACTTAATAAAATCTTAGTTGTTCTCATTAACATTTAATAGTTTCTTATAATTTGTATGTATATTTACCTTGTAAAACAGTACTTAGAACACTGTCCCGATATGGTATAACCTTACTACCAGTAGTCATCGCCTGTAAAACTTTTCCAATCGATAACAACCCTTGATTAATGTGTACACCTTCAGACATTGCCACACCTTGATGTCCGGTACGTCGAACACCTTCTGATCCTGCTAAATCTACAATATTCATGCATGAGGAAATTATAGACTCCTCATTATTGTCGTTTTTCTTTTTAGAACGAACATGTATTGTGAATATTGCATGAGAACGTGAACTTTGCGTATTCATTTTAGTCGGTCGCACATGACGATTTTTGTTGCCTTGCATTAAAATTGCTTTACAATCATTAAGATTATTCAATGGTTTACGGGTTCCTCCAGTAAATTTGTATCCTTAAATAAAGATTGTAACGTTAAATAAATTACTAAAACATGAAATTTCAACACATAAATAAAAAAAGTTTTATCCATAAAAAATTGTATATTTATTGATGCTTTGATGCAAAATGCCATAAAATTAAAATGTTTATCAAGACAAGAACATGATTTGTTAAAATTTATTATTTATTGTGTTGACATATTTTTTAAGTGTAAATATATTATATTATGTTATGTTTAGTCTTTTGAAGTTTTTTAAAGCCATTTCTTTAATATTTAAAATCGTGAAACGAAAAATAAATTTTACAGTTTGCAAGATTTTGCTTTACCTCAGAAACAATATAAATGTTAAATAGTACTTAATATATATAATAGTACTTAATATATTCTTAATGTCGAAACTGTACCCAATATGACAATAAATTTACAAAAATTCAAGCGAAATTTGATCGTATAATTATTATCATGTTTTTAATATCTTTATTTTTGAAAATTTGGAAATCTGAATTAACCATTATTATTATAATATTTATATTATATATTAACCATTATATTTCATCCACGTTAATAAAAAATAAGTTTTTAGCAAAAGCTTCTTCTGGAAATTTATAAGAAAACGGCGAATATATAAAATAACTAAAGAATCATGAATATCAATATCAATATTAAAATATATGTTGTAAATAAAAAATATTATGACTTTTTTATATTCACTTTTAAAATGAAATGTAAAATTATTTTTTTAAATAAAAAAGTATACAGAATATATGCAACGAAATAGTCTCTTATCAATATATATTATTCACAAATTTATTATTTATATATTATTCACAAATTTAAACATGAAAAATCTGAATTCTGACGTGAATAATATTTATAGATGAACTTTGCCAAACTTATAATTTTAAAGTCTTATTGAACTGATATTTAAATCAAAGTACAATTGAGTATATATTTAGTATTAGTAATAATCAGGTATTTATATAGAAAGGATGAGCGTTAAATATATAGAGAAAATAATTTATATATATTTTTAGAAAATAAAATCACATGTTAAGTTTTGTTTTTATAAGTAAACAATTTGAAAATATAATACAAGTTAAACATTTGCAACTGAGAGCACATACACATATGATTTGAATTAATTTTTTTTCATATTTTTGTTTTCACAAACAAAAAGGATTTTTCTTTTTTATATATACAGTTACACTCTAAATAAAAATTCATTCCTATTCTTTACAACGATAAAAAATCAAATTTTTTGGAGGGTGTCAAAATTTAAGTGTTCAAAACATTTGCAAATCTGCTTTATATGATTTGGATTATTTGTAAATTACTCTTTCGCAAATAAATAGTTTATTCTTATTTACATACACTATCTTTTATTAATTCAGTATTAATGACAAATTGACATTCACAACCTACATAAACTTCCCGTACTCAGTTATGATTCCGTATGCTAAATGGGAAGTGTCGCTTTCGTGCAGATTTCAGCACAATAATGATCCAAAATACATGGATACTATTGTTAAAGCCTGGTTAAAGGAACATGGAATCCTTTTTATGTCTTGGCCTCATGTGGATAATTGCAAAACGTCATATCGGAAATAAAGTACTTCTAAGAGGGGAAAAAGATTCTGACAAATTTGAAATGCAGTGGAATGCAATTCCAACCCACTGAATAAAAAAAGTTTATTTCTTAAATGCCTAAAAGATGTTCAAAAGTGATTAAAGAAATCGGATATACCACTAAACTTTAAAGATTTTATATTTTTTTTAATTTATTTAAAAGTTTGTTTTAAATGTTTTAAACACTTGAATTTATATATATATATATATATATATATATATATATATATATATATATATATATATATATATATATATATATATATATATATATATATATATATATATATATATATGTATATATATATGTATATGTATATGTATATATATATATATATATATATATATATATATATATATATATATATATATATATATATATATATATATATAAAACTGAAAATAATATTAATTAACTACAAAAAAATATATATATATATATATATGAAAAATTATATATAAAAAAATAAGAGAAGCAAAGCTAAAGCCATTTTTCAAAAAAAAAAAAAAAAAAAAAAATAAAATAAAAAAAATAAAAAAAAAAAAAAAATAAAATAAAATTAAAAATAAAATAATAATAATAATAAGTTTAAATAAAATGTTGTTTTGATCAACATAAAATACATTTACAATTATTTATATACTAATTAAATGTTTACATCTCACTTACCTTTAGCTATTATCGGTTCGTTTATATTTTCACTCAGTAAATCATAAACTTTTTCGTTGTAAATTTCAATAAATGAGGCTGATATTTCCATTTTTTGTGATAGACTTGAACCATTCTCATTATTTTCCTTACTTTTTGTATTCACATCAGTTGTGGAAAAAATTTCATTTAAACAACGTGGAATAACACCAACATCCTCACCATCAAAACTCTTTATGTGTAAAACAGAAATGAAATTATTTAATGACATTTCTTCGTACTTGCTTAATATTTATTAAAACATACTTTGGAATTTAATCCCATAGTATATGATTTACCCGTCCCTGTTTGTCCATAAGCCAAGGCAGTACAGTTAAATCCCAGCTTCAAATTTACCACCAGCGGCTTAATGAGGCTATCGAATATTTGTTTTTGTGTTACTTTTGGACCCAAAACATGATCAAATGTAAATACAGACTCATTAACAATTATATTCTACATAGAAGAAATAAATTAATAAAATGTTAATATAATGATATATAAATATTTAATTTTTCTTACATTTCCATTTGAATGATAAGTAATGATGCTAGATTCTGAACTATTTTTTAAATGTTCTTTAGCTGGCCTTTCACGAACTGCTATTTTAACAGCATTATTGTCACTAGTATTATTCATATCTATTTATTTATTTATTTTATTCAATTAATTAAAATGTATTATAATATAAACAATGTAATATTTTTGGAATGTTTCTGGCGTCTTTTTTTACAGTGATGCTAATTCTGTTTCTTTTTCGCTTATTCAAACGATTTAAAAACAAATAGGGTCCATGTCTACACGTAGATATTTTAAATTTAGCACCAATACTGCCAATAGTTTTCCAAAAAAAATCGCTGGAATCAATAAAACTTAAATCGTCAGTACAACGTTTCTGAATTATAATTCAAGAATTTAGCATGTGAACAAAACAGACTTTGTAACAACTTTTTATTGTTATTTATTGTACGCGAAAATATATTATATTACAATTATTTATTTAGATTATTTCTATATATGAGTAAATATCTTCAGAATGTTAGTACATTAAATCAAAAACTAGTTATTTTAATATGTCAATATATATATAATATGTTGTTTATCAATATGTTTTAAACGTTTACATTCTACATTTTGAGCCATTACAATGAAACCTTGATATCTTCAGTATTATAATGAGATATTAATCATTAATGACATTAAGATTTTGAAGTATCCGCAATCCTTCAGAAGTAACATTCTTCACCGAGAGACAGGATTTTCAAAAACGAAAAAAATGTTTCCACTTGTGGATTTTCTATCTTAATTTTATCCTCAATTTGCATCGGACATTTAAATATTGAAAACTAATTTCGTTGACATTGTATGTTAATATTCGTTACAATGCTGTCCAAAGTATTTCACTAAATTTTTTGCGGAAATATAGCCAATAGCATAGCAACTATCTGTTCGTATACTAAGGGCCATTATAACAAATTGCTTTTATTATTATAAAAGTAAAAGGTAACTTCTTCAACTTCCTTGTAAAATATTTTTTCGAACATACGGCAATACCTCACACAATACCGATTACTTTTGACAAATAATTTGTGGATAGTGGCAACAACTTTTATTTGTTTACAAATTATAATTATTAAAAAGTCGTCTACATATAATAAAAAAAACATTGTAACATTTGAATTGAATATTGATATGAGCAATAATCATGTGTACTATGAGTAAATCCTAGTTTTCATTCTCACTTCTAGGAGCTTGTTTTAAGCCGTATAAAGATTTTTGAATTTTTACAACATATCCAGGAGACTTTTCATACCATCTGGAACTTCCATGAACTTCCACACCATTATTTAAATAACCCTCAGCAACTTATATAGCCTTATATCTATTAGGAACTCCATCTGCATTTTTTTAATTGAAACACCCAATAAGATTTAAAAGTTTTCATATTTGGAGGACGCATAATTAACTATCATATATTGTTTTTATACATAAAGTTATTATTCCACAGCCGTTATCCATTTTTCACAATTCTCACATTTTTCGAATTCTTTCACTTCGTCTAGGTGCTTCAGATTCTTGATTAAATTTTACATCTCTGGCTAATATTACCATTAACCATTAGGACATTATTCAATCTAACCTGGTACAAACGGATTCCTTCTACAAAAATGTCGGATCACAAGCTTCTAATAACAATTCTCTTGCACGATCAACAATTGTGCGATTAATCTTTCCACAACTCCTCTTTCTTGTGGAGCATATGCCATAATTTCGCAAATCTACATACATTTTTCTTTACAGAATAACGATATCACGTAGATTTTTATTCACGTCCTTCTTCAATAGTAAATTCAGATATTTTCGCGAGGCCATTAAAGCATTGTATTCGTTAAAATTTTTATTCATCTCAGTAAGTAAACCATAACAAATTGTGTAAAGTCAATAAATGTGAAAAAGAATCGAGATACATCCCAAGCAGTAGGAGATATTGGACCACAAATATCGGAATGAATATGTTCAAGAATCCTAGATTCTCTTCTAGTACCACTGAATACTTTTCGATACTGATTGCTTCAAACACAAAATTCAGTTTAAAACTAAACTTTTTGGTGTTTTTTCATTTTATGTGTTTTTAATCTTTCACTTTTTTCACAAATATATTTTTAATATATATAACACTAACGGGAACAATCTATTCATAAAAATTAATAATTTTATTGCAAAATATAACACAAAATAAACAATTTTAATAATATTTTGCATTTTTAATTTCAAATTATTTGTCAAAATTATATACCCAGGATAGTTCAGACTATTTCATAATGAAATTGAAATTCTTCCCTGTATGGAAATTTTCATGTTTTTTATGTGTTTAATAAATTAACACAATAAAATGAGATGTTTTTAAGTTTGAAAATATATGAAAAATATTTTAAATTTGATGTTTTTTTTAAAGACTCGTAAAAAAACACGTAAGTGTGAACGCAGTATTACATACCTTTGGTATACCATGAACCATTTCAATATTAACTAATTCATTATACACATAATTACTAAAATGTCCCAAACATTTCTGTCAAAGTTTACTTTCTTCAGTTTTACTTAAATTTAGGATAGGAAGATACTTGCACTTGAATTTGGTGCATGACATCTTTGAAAATCTAGTTTCAATTCAAGGAATCCAGAACTATAATTCACACTAGTTTCACTTATTAAATCAACTTCAGCAATCATTGTAATAGAGATTTGTTCAGAGTCTTTTGCAATGTTTATATATTGTTAATGAAATGGTCTGTTGCTCCTGAAACCAATGCAAAGCTAATTTCACTTTCATAAACATATGATGTTTCTGTATTATTATCAGCCATAAAACTAATACCTTTTACTTTATTTTGATCATCTTTCACTTCTTTACATTTGTAGTACTTTGTTATGAGGCCACATTTATTACATTTCAATTAAAACGTGTAGTATTTTTCTATCTTTAATGCTGTTACCCTTCGAACAATTTCATCTTCATTTCTTTTTTTTCTTTTAGATTCTCTTATATATTATGACTTGAGCTTTAGTATCAAATTTCTTAAATTCCACTTGACTTTGAGATGAGCTTTGAGTTGACATTATAGCTTCAAGAACTCCTGCAGCAGCTAAATCCTTCTCCACACTGAATTTCTAATTTTCGAAATTTACACCAATATAATGTACAATGCCAGTTTTCTCTGTTGGACCCATAACCTATACACAATTTTTTAATTGATCGAATTTATAACAATAAAAAATAGTTTTAGAAATTTTGAACTTTTTTCGGAAACCCTTACATTAACCATTTTAACAAATGATTGACTTTTTTGCCCTAATTGCATATTGCATTTTGACTGCTTTTGGATTATAGCATTTCTTCAACATTTCCTCCAGCATCAGCAACTAAAACTTTTGACTAGGAAGTAGCGAAAAATCTGCAAGATTATACGTTTTGTCACCCATTATGCAACAATATTATATTTTAGAAAAATTGACTTCAAATATCGTGCTCTGTTTTTTGGTCTTTAAATTTTTTCTGTTGTCACAAAATTGGTATTAAAACTATATTTTAATTAAGATGTATATAAAATATTATTAAGAGATCAATAAATAAGCAAATAGCTAAAATTATAATAAAGTTATCATGAAACTTTATTCCGCATAACGTATAAAGTTTCAATTTCAGTTCTTAATATATTAATAATAATAAAATTGTTATGTTTCTGCTTTAACAACGCTTTTTGAGATTTTATATAAAGTTTTTATTTCTTGTTAATCAGAATTTTGCTCTGTTTAAATGTTAAAACCACTGAATATACAATTTATGTTAACTAAAACTTGAAAAAAACAAAAGCATTTAGAGAAGTAGCCCCATCTTTGGCAATTGTCAGAGTATTTGACAGCAAAACTATGTTTACACCATCGTTAAATAATGAAGTAAGGTAAGTTCTACAAAAATAATTATATTTAAAAAATTTTCTGGTGAGTGTTTTATGTATTTTTTAATATATTAATAATTTATTTCTATATTTTGATTTTCACATTTTTTTAAATTCTATCACAGTAATAATACATTTGAACGTCCAAAGCAGGGAATACACAGAAGTATCAAAAATAACAGTTCAAATATTTAAAATCAGTTTTTCCTTCTGTTCATGTTCATATGCTAGAGTAACTTATGACTAATTATATAAGAAATACAGTATTTCATGAAAGAAAGTATTTTCGTGGAAAAACTCTCACACGGTGGCAGTACAAACTCAGCTGATTATTATTTGCTCTCTCTCTCTCTATTAATGTTTTTTGTCAAAATCTTTTTGGAAATAATATAAAGAAAGGTATAAATTGTAATTTTATTTAAGTTTCAATCGTAAATATATTTTTATAAAATTTTCTCAAAAACAATAACTAATATTGTTTATTTAATTAAAAAATTTGTGTTTTACAAATTTTGTTTTATTACATCGTTTTGTAAACATGTTTACAAAATACAAAATCACAAAAAAAATTACATAATATACATAAATAGTATACATAAAAGTAAACAAACATTGAGTATTGTAATTAAGACAAAACAAAATTAGCTGTTTTACTTTTTGATATGAAAGAAAACACATTGGTTGAACTGTCATCACCGTATTATTTCACCATGCTTTACACTAACAAAATACTTGTTTTTTTGTTCTAACGAGACTACCTTCTTTTGTTGCCACGTTTTAAAGTAAACGCAAATCAGCTGTAGTATTTGGTGTCTCTTTATTGTGAAAAACTAATGAGACTTTATTTTTAATTTACTTCTCGAAGTTTGTGGATGTTTATAAAAAATTATGAAAAAAGTAAAATTTTAGGTCATCGTGACTCAAATAAATTACGCTTTTAAATACTTTTGTTTTAATAAAGCAAACATTTTGACTTAAGTTTTTAAAAAACTTAAAACTCTTCAAAATTACTTTGGAACAAAATTTTTGGTAAGTACAAACCTAAATATTTATATTTAGTAGAAGAAAAATATCTAAATATAAAATATTCGTACAAAATTATTCGTCCTTGTAACAAATTTTAATATTTTAAATAAATAGACATATTTTGTTATTTAGTTTTGTTGCAACATGTACAATAATATATATGTAGGTATATATTGTTATTTTTAAGTATGTAAATATACATGTATATATTTATGTGTATAGTATATTTCGTTTCATTGCACTGCGCAATTTACAACAAGGTAATACACATTTCCCACTTATATTTTAGTTCTTTATATGCAAAGAAATTGTTTACTTTTGTTTCTTTTTATATACTAATGAATATAACTATAAACAAAAATGGATAACTATGAATCGGGACCTGGAGGAAACTATCGTGGGTGAATGTAAACGTAGAACTTTATTGCACTTATAGGCTTTATATCCGAATGATAGCGCAAATAAACACATTAAAACGTCGACTACATTTCATGTCAATGGCAAGAAAAAAAATCGCAATAAAATGAATCCAATTAACTTGCCATTTTTAAGAATGCTTTTGCTAACAAAAAGTCGTATATGTAATAATATTTTTTATTATCAAGTTACCTTATTTGGAACAAAGAACTAAAATCTTCAAATTTTCACAACAATTAAGAAAACAAAGAAAATATATGTATATATATATATATATATATATATATATATATATATATATATATATATATATATATATATATATATATATATATATATATATATATATATATATATATATATATATATATATATATATTTAATTTACGCATTTGTACACAAAAAAAATAATATATATATATATATATATATATATATATATATATATATATATATATATATATATATATATATATATATATATATATATATATATATATATATATATATATATATATATATATATATATATATTATATTTATATATATATATATATATATATATATATATATATATATATATATATATATATATATTAATTTTGTGTACAAATGCGTAAATTGAGAACAATTTCTTAAACAATATGTTAATAGAAGAACAGTAAAGTATTAGCCTTTAATTTCAAATATATTTGAATAACTACAGTATAATCAATAATGTAGATAATATTTTGATTGCTAATATTTTAAAATTGAAAATCCGACTTCTTTTGGGAAAAAATGAATGTATCGACAATTATAAGTTTTGAGTAATTTATTCAGATTAGATTATTTTATTAATGAACGAATTAACGAACGAATTTAGTTTTAATAAATAATTATTTACTCATTGTTAATTTCATCAGTTATAAACAAATTGCTGACTAAATCCTTTGTATTTATATATTTATTTTTTAATTTCAGTTAAAAAAAAAAAACAAATAATAATTTTCTAATAAAATTGTAAAACAAAGAAAAAGACAGTTGTCAGAGCGAATGATTGTTTTGGTTCATCTGATCCAGTCAAGCTATTTTAAATACAGTGTATTATAATTAAAGTCTTATTTTGGTAATAACAACTTTTTCCAACAAGTTTTCTTTGTTATAAAATAAAGAGTTATTATACAAAGAGTAAATTGAAAAAGTATATCCGCAAAATCAAGTTTGAAAAAAGCTAAATAAAATTATATAATAAATACAAAATGCCAGCTGATTCAGTTTCAAGGTATGTTAAGAAGAGTTCTCATTTTAGGGGGTTAATGCAAAGCGACTGTGCGTTTTAAATTGTGCACCCCTTTGTTTCCGTTTGTTAAATTTTGAAATTTTATTAAACTTCGTATTAATATCTTTAAATTTTATAGTTTAAATAATTATTTTTTTGTATCACGTTAACATATTCAGAAATAAAAAATTATTTTTAGAATGAATTCCAATAATGAGGCAAGTGGTAATGATTCGGAGTTACCCGAAAGTATTTTTGGCACATCTCCGGGGTCTTCAAGTCTTCGCTCACGTACTGACAGTGAAAGTTCTGATAAGTAAGTTTTATTTTGTAATAATTACAAGAAAATTATTAAATAAAATGTAATATTTTAGACTACTGCGCTTTGTTCTACCAAGTATGGATGGAAGTCCACCCAAAGTGATGACTTTAAATGAAGTGGCTGATGTCGTAAAAAATATACAAAATATGGAATTAGCTCATGAAATCGCATTAAATCCGGAATTTAAATTACAACCTTACGAACCACCAGAAAATAGGTAACCTTACATAAATAATATGTTATATGTTATATAATTGTTGATATTTTATAGTCTTGAAAAACGTATTAAAGAAACTATGCATAAAGTATTTTGGGATAATTTACGTATACAATTGAATGAAAATCCACCTTGCTATGATTATGCCATACGACTTCTAGGTGATATTAAGGAATGCTTTCCACAAATTTTATCGCCCAACAATAAACGCGCCTTAGAGCATATAAATGAGATTCTCGATGAGTCTGTGATACGCCAACAGGCGGAAAAAGGTGTTTTAGATTTTAAAAATTATGCTGATTTTGTTTTACAAATAATGGCAAAATCATGTGCTCCAGCTAGAGATGATGCTATACAACAATTAACAAAGATTAAAGACGTTGTAGATACGTTTAAGGGAATTCTTGAAACGATGACATTAATGAAACTTGATATGGCTAATTTTCTTCTAGATTTTGCTCGTAACGATATAATGGCTAATTCAGTTGAATATGAAAAACAAAAATTTCAAGAGTATTTAGAGTATTATAAATGTAAGTAATTTTTCTATATAAATAATCTAAATATAAATTGAAATTTATTGAATTCTACAGTTGGGTTCCCGGCAACGGAAAATTGGCTTAAACGTAATCGAACACAGGATGCCAATAATGTACCTATTAGTGGAGATCAAACAATATCAAATGCCTATATGGAACTTATGGATTGGCCGGAAGGCATTGAATTTCCCGAAGTTCTTTCAATTGATAAGGATCGTATAATAAAATTAGGCCAACGAGCAAAACGTTTATGTGTGGGAGCATCTTTGATTGCTATATGTTCCGCTATTCCAATTATCTCACAACGCACAGAAAATCGTTCTCAATTAGCAAAACAAATTGAGATTTTACTACAGAGTGTAACTAACGAAATGTAAGTGCAATGACAATACGCTATTGTTACTAATTAAAACGTTATATGAAACATATATTTAGAAAACATATTTCCAGTTAGATATTAAATCATCAAATTAAAAATATTGATAAATTTTGTTTACCGTCTTAGAAATATTTCCGAACTAATTGATAATATTTGGGAGCAAATAAAGACAGTTGTTAATCAATATTTGCAAAAGGAAGGTCAGGCAACAATGGATACCGCAGCTGAGTCATTACTTAAAACACAAATTATGCAAATTGCCAACAAAGACACTCCTGTACGGCAATTAATGTGTAAATATACATTTTTTCAAATACATTTTAAATTTATATAAATGTAAAAATATGTTTATAGGGAAACGTTTACAAACATATTTTCGTTTAACTTTACGTTCAAAGGGTGGTCTGCCTCCACCACCTCCTGGATATACAGACTTCAAAGACGAATTGGAAAATTATACTACTGCCCTCAAACGTGTTATAGCTTACAACCATTCTGTCTTCGGTGAATACTTTTTAAGTATATTAACACAAAGAGAACATGTAGCTACGAATAATGATGAAAACGAAAGTATTGGTAGTTCTTCAGAAGCTAAAAACGAGACCTCGCAGTAAACGACTACTTCAATCAATGAGGATATAGTAGTTATATAAGCGTCTATTGCATACGTTGGAAATAGAATAAACCCAAAATGAACTTACGTATGTTGTAAAGCTATGAATTAGTGCATTGGATAAAATTGAGAATGCATATCCAGTTTTGGCATATGAATTATGTGAAAAATTTAAAATGCTTTTCATATGAAATAATAATTAGATTTACTTAACACCGAGTAAGAAAGTAAGAAAGGAAATAGAATGGATTACAAAAATATCTCCGAAATAAATGCTATTTTAATTAATATTTAATATGTATACAATTTATAATAGTAATAATTATGTAAATTAATAATTATATTTTTCTTTAAATCTCTATAAATCGACTTATTGAATTAAATACAATATAATAATTAAAATATATAAATTTATAACATTTTCATAAATTAACTGTTTTATTTTATAATATGTTGATGCCTTTTGGAAGTTAATATTTTTTTTTTTTTTTTAATATTGTCTATAGAATTAATCAGTAAGACAAAAATAAGAAATTGATGTATTTTCAAATAATTAAATGTCAAAATTATAGTATCAAATCATTTGATATTTGATCGGCAACGTCCTTAAATAAGTTATTGGAGAAATGAAAGAAAAAAAGTTAGAATGCTATATTCGGCAATGCCGAATCGTCAATATTCTCCACTACAAATTCGTGTGAAGTTAATACGTTAGGTTCCCTAGATAAATATATACACACATACACTCACAAATGTATATAGTATATATCAGAAACAATGAGTCATAAAATTAGATATAATATGGATCGAAATTGTTCTAATTAAAAATAATCATTACAAATAGTTTAAGAGATCATTGTACTGAGTTCCAATGGAATTAGTCTTTATTTGATTGGTTCTATAAGCTCAAACCCAATTTCCGGTAAGGTGCGTTATATGGGAGATATATCCAATAATGAACCCATGTTAATAAAATTTATAACATATATTTAAAATAGTTAAAAAATTAATTGTGCCAAATTTCAATAGAATTGGTTCAAATTTAGGAGTTTTATAAGCTATAAATCATATTCCGGGAAAGGCCCTTATATGGGAGCTGTGTCAATTAATGATCCCAGAACAATATGACTTCTTTGGATATATTATTGTACCAAAATAAGTATATATGACAAATTTCAGTAAATTATCTAAAAAATTGCTTCCCATATGACACACAGAGTGTGTGGTGTATCAAAATTATGCATTTTATAGCCTATAACTTGTTTCCTGTTAATCCTTTTGCACGATGATGAAGCACGTACAATAGTTTCAGATATCGGTCTATAACTTCCTTGCTTATAAACCGATATAGCTGGTTTTAAATAGCAAACTGCTTAGGACAATAACAAACGATGTGACCAAATTCTAGGCGTGAGAATATTTCCAACAGAAAGACAGACAAACATACGGATATAGCTAAATCGACTCAGTTTTTGGTTTGATGCAATAATATATATACATTGTAAAGTCTAAGATGATTCCTTCTTGGCGTTACACACGAAATGACAAACTTAATATACCCTCACCACTTGTGGTGGTGGACGATATAGTAATTATTGTAATAACAGCAATAAAAGAAAAAAACTTTTTCATTTCCGGAAGTGTTAAATGAATGTTTGAAATAATATGAAAACAATTAAAATGTGCACATTTTCGTCGATTTTTGTGCAATTTTTTTATTATAATTGAGCAGAATGTTAAAGAAGTAAGAAAGTGTTCCTTTATTTTTAGGGAGATTTTGGTGTTCCATATGTTACACTATGTTGAGTCTGAAAGACCATTTCGATGTGTGTTTCTGCACGGCCATGGCTCGAAGCATTCATCATAATTGTTCAAAGATTTATTATCAACTTATGGAATTTAACTTTTAGATTGGACACCGCAGTTTTCGAATGAATCCCATACAGAACTTCTGTAATCTTTAATATGACGATTTAAAATGCACTTTGTTCATAAGAAACGGAAGGTATCATAAGAAATGTTAAGGTTGCTCAAGTTTCGAACAATACTTTTAAGTTTCCAAGGAATGGAAATTCATGATTGTTGCATTTTTTTCGGCATAAAGAATATTTTTAAAAAGTAAATAAAACCAAAAATTTTAAAAACTTTAGATGATATATTAGAGATGAGCAATACAGTGATTTTTGAATAGCGTTGTTACCAGTGAAAGTGATCAAAGTGTTTCAAATGGAACAAAAAAGATGTTTTTTATATTAAAAAAACGGAAAAATGGTTCAATAAAAGACGACTTGATAAAATGTTTTCTTTGCAAATGGTTGTCTCTATTAGAGTTCATTCTGTACAACGTAGGAAGTGGATAATTTGCATTCTAGTTGAATCACGAAGTTTTTTACCAGTACCAACAATAAAAACAAAAATTAAGAATTACTGTTCATCTCGCACAATCTTTAAGTTACTTTGCTGGTTCAAATCAGTAACATCACACCTTATTTATTTTTAAACATCTGTACTTATGAACATGAATAGATTTGAGTATGTAACAAATAAGACAGAAAGAACTACATTATTAGTAATTGTTTTTATACCCTCCACCACCACAAGTGGTGAGGGTATATTAAGTTTGTCATTCTGTATGTAACGCCAAGAAGGAATCATCTCAGACCCAACAATGTATATATATTATTGCATCAAATCAAAAACGGAGTCGATTTAGCTATGTCAGTCAGTCCGTCTGTCTGTCTGTTGGAAACATTCTCACGCCTAGAATAATTGACCGAATTCAATAAAACTTGGCCACATTGTTTGTTATTGTCCTAAGCAGTTTGCTATTTAAAACCAGCTATATCGGTTTATAAGCAAGGAAGTTATAGACCGATATCTGAAACAACCTCAAAATTTCGAAAATGAACTCTTATAATTTCTTCTAAAAATGTAATTAGACTTAAACAAAAAATTAATTTTAGCATACAATTGCACGTGCTTCATCATCGTGCAAAAAATTATCAAAATCTGATTAACCGGAAAAAAGTTATAGGCTATAATATGCAAAATTTTGATACACCCCAAACTCTTTGTGTCATATGGGCCGAAATTTTTACGATAATTTACTAAACTTTGTTACAACAAATATTTTAACCATTCTTAATATATGTTATAAATTTTATTAACATTGGTCCATATTTTGTTATAGCTCCCATATAACGCCCTTTCCCGGAATATGATTTACAGCTCATAAAACGCTTAAATTGGAACCAATTCTATTGAAATTTGGCACAACTAATTTTTTAACTATTTTAAATATATGTTATAAATTTTATTAACATGGGTCCATATTTTGATATAGCTCCCATATAAGGCCCCTTCCCGGTATTTGATTTATAGCTTATAAAACTTTTAAATTTGAACCAAATTTTTTGAAATTTAGCACAATTGATTTTCTAGCTATTTTAAATATATGTTATAAATTTTATTAACATGGGCCCATATTTTGATATAGCTCCCATATAAGTTCCCTTCCCGGAATATGATTTATAGCTTATAAAACTCTTAAATTTGAACCAATTCTTTTGAAATTTGGCACAACTATTTTTTTTAACTATTTTAAATATATATCACGAATTTTATTAACATGGGTCCACATTTTGATATAGCTCCCATATAAGGCCCCTTCCCGGAATTTGATTTATAGCTTATAAAACTTTTAAATTTGAACCAATTCTATATAAATTTGGCAGAACTAATTTTTTAACTATTTTAAATATATGTTATAAATTTTATTAACATGGGTCCATATTTTGATATAGCTCCCGTATAAGGCCCCTTCCCGGAATATAATTTATAGCTTATAACACTTTTAAATTTGAACCAATTCTTTTGAA